>ML110414.1:0-14006 GCA_003697995.1 Taxidea taxus jeffersonii | reverse complement strand
AAAAAAAAAAAAAAAAAAAAGAAAAAAAAGAAAAGAGAAAGGACCCAAATAAATAAAATCATGAATGAAAGAGGAGAGATCACAACCAACACCAAAGAAATACAAACAATTATTAGAACATACTATGAACAACTCTATGCCAACAAATTCAACAATCTGGAAGAAATGGATACATTTCTAGAGGCACATAAACTGCCAAAACTGAGTCAGGAAGAAATAGAAAACCTGAATAGGCCCATAATCAGTAAGGAGATTGAAACAGTTATCAAAAATCTCCAAACAAACAAAAGCCCAGGGCCAGATGGCTTCCCAGGGGAATTCTACCAAACATTTAAAGAATTAATTCCTATTCTCCTGAAACTGTTCCCAAAAATAGAAATGGAAGGAAAACTTCCAAACTCATTTTATGAGGCCAGCATCCCCTTGATCCCCAAACCAGACAAGGATCCCACCAAAAAAGAGAATTACAGACCAATATCCTTGATGAACACAGATGCAAAAATTCTCACCAAAATCCTAGCCAATAGGATCCAACAGTACATTAAAAAGATCATTCACCACGACCAAGTGGGATTTATTCCAGGGATACAAGTTTAGTTCAACATTTGCAAGTCAATCAATGTGATACAATACATTAATAAAAGAAAGAACAAGAACCATAGATACTCTCAATAGATGCTGAAAAAGCATTTGACAAAGTACAGCATCCCTTCCTGATTGAAACTCTTCAAAGTCTAAGGATAGAGGGCACATACCTCAATATTATCAAAGCCATCTATGAAAAACCCACCACAAATATCATTCTCAATGGAGAAAAACTGAAAGCTTTTCTGCTACAGTCAGGAACACAGCCGGGATGTCCATTATCACCACTGCTATTCAACATAGTACTAGTCTTAGCCTCAGCAATCAGACAGCGAAAAGAAATTAAAGGCATCCAAATTGGCAAATAAGTCAAATTATCACTCTTTTTAGATTATATGATACTATATGTGGAAAACCCAAAAGGCTCCACTCCAAAACTGCTAGAACGTGTACAGGAATTCAGTAAAGTATCAGGATATAAAATCAATGCACAGAAATCAGTTGCATTTCTTTACACAAACAACAAGACAGAAGAAAGAGAAATTAAGGAGTCAATCCCATTTACAATTACACCCAAAACCATAAGATACCTAGGAATAAACCTAACCAAAGAGGCAAAGAATCTATACTCAGGGGGTGCCTGGGTGGCTGAGTTTGTTAAAGCCACTGCCTTCGGATCAGGTCATGATCCCAGGGTCATGGGATGGAGCCCCACATTGGGCTCTCTGCTCTGCAGACAGCCTGCTTCCTCCTCTCTCTGTCTGCCTCTCTGCCTATTTGTGATCTCTGTCTATCAAATAAATAAATAAAATCTTTAACAAAAAAGAATCTATACTCAG
Source organism: Taxidea taxus jeffersonii (assembly GCA_003697995.1). Taxonomy (NCBI): domain Eukaryota; kingdom Metazoa; phylum Chordata; class Mammalia; order Carnivora; family Mustelidae; genus Taxidea; species Taxidea taxus. Next base: position 12,582 of record ML110414.1, on the reverse strand, counting down.
AAAGCTGTAAAGTACTCATGAAAGAAATTGAGGAAGATGCAAAGAAATGGAAAAATGTTCTATGGAAAAACAAATACTGTGAAAATGTCTATGCTACCTAAAGTAATCTACACATTTAATGCAATGTCTATCAAAATCCCATCCATTTTCTTCAAAGAAATGGAACAAATAATCCTAAAATTTATATGGAACAAGAGAAGACTTCGAATAGCCAATGGAGTATTGAAAAAGAAAGCCAAAGTTGTTGGCATTACAATTCCAGACTTCAAGCTCTATTACAAAGCTGTGATCATCAAGACAGTATGGTACTGGCACAAAAACAGACACATAGATCAATGGAACAGAATAGAGAGACCAGAAATAAACCCTCAACTCTATGGTCAATTAATCTTCAACAAAGCAGGAAAGCAGGAAAGAATGTCCAATGGAAAAAAAGACAACCTCTTCAGCAAATGGTGTCAGAAAAATTGGACAGCCACATGCAGAAAAATGAAATTGCACCATTTCCTTACACCATATATGAAAATAGACTCAAAATGGATGAAGGACCTCAATGTGAGAAAGGAATCTATCAAAATCCTTGAGGAGAACACAGGCAGCAACCTCTTCGACCTCAGCCACAGCAACTTCTTCCTAGGAACATTGCCAAAGGCAAGGAAGCAAGGGCAAAATGAACTACTGGGACTTCATCAAGATCAAAAGCTTTTGCACAACAAAGAAAACAGTTAACAAAACCAAAAGACAACTGATAGAATGGGAGAAGATATTTGCAAACGACATATCAGATAAAGAGCTAGTACCCAAAATCTATAAAGAGCTCAGCAACCTCAACACCCAAAGAATAAATAATCCAATCAAGAAATGGGCAGAGGACATGAATAGACATTTCTGAAAAGAAGACATCCAGATGGCCAGCAGACACATGAAAAAGTGCTCCACATCACTGGGCATCAGGGAAATACAAATCACAACCATAATGAGATACCACCACACATCAGTCAGAATGGCTAAAATTAAGAAGTCAGGAAATGACAGATGCTAGCAAGGATGTAGAGAAAGGGGAACCCTCCTACACCGTTGGTGGGAATGCAAGCTGGTGAAACCACTCTGGAAAACAGCATGGGAGTTTCTCAAAAAGTTGAAAACAGAGCTACCCTATGACCCAGCAATAGTACTACTGGGTATTTACCCTAAAGATACAAATGTAGTGATCCGAAGGGGCACGTGCACCCGAATGTTTATAGCAGCAATGTCCACAATAGCCAAAGTATGGAAAGAACCTAGATGTCCATAAACAGATGAATGGATAAAGAAGAAGTGGTATATATATGCAGTGGAATACTGTGCAGCCATCAAAAGAAATGAAATCTTGCCATTTGTGACAACATGTATGGAACTAGAGGGTATTATGCTTAGCGAAATAAGTCAATCAGAGAAAGACAACTGTCATATGATCTTCCTGATATGAGGAAGTGGAGATGCAATGTGGGGGTTTGAGGGGTAGGAAAAGAATAAATGAAAGAAGATGGGATCGGCAGGGAGACAAACCATAAGAGACTTTTTTTTTTTTTTTTTACCATAAGAGACTCTTAATCTCACAAAAGAAACTGAGGGTTGCTGGGGGTAGGGGGGTCGGGAGAGGGTAGTGGGGTTATGGACATTGGGGAGGGTATGTTCTTTGGTGAATGCTGTGAAATGTGTAAACCTGGCGATTCACAGACCTGTACCCTTGGGGATAAATCATAAATTAAAAAAACAAAAAACAAAAATCCTCTCAAACTATGGAGAGAATATGGAGAGAGGCCCACAGCTAACCTTACACTCAATGATGAAGGACTGAAAACTTTCCCAGTAAGACCAGCAACAGGACAGGGTTGACTGTTTTTACTACTTCTAACCAAATTATAGCTAGAGCAACTGGTCAAGGAAAAATAATATGCTTCTAAATTGGAAAGAAGGAAGTAATATAATCTGTTGACAGACAACATGATCTTATATGTAGAATACCCTATAGATTCTACTAAAAAAAAAAAAAAAAGCTTTAGAATTAATAAGCATATTCAGCAGAAATGCAGGACATAAAGTCAACCCATAAAGGCCAGTTTCATTTCGGTAGCATAACAATAAGCAATTCAGAAAGAAAAAAGACTTAAAGGTAGAGTTTCAATAAACATGTTAAACAATCTTAATTTAGTATGTCCTCAGAAACTTAATTTTAGTCTATTCAAGTTTTTGAAATAACCATAAAGCAAAAATGTTGGCACAATTTTTCAATATGATTTATTTATGATAAACTTATTAACTATTTTGTAATTATATGTATTTTGCTCTTCAGGTATATTTTTTCTTTTGGTCAAAATCACAATTTTTACAGGAATATGGAAATATCATTGCCACATGTAATTTTTAAATGTAAGTTGATCTCATGCTTAATTCATAAAGAACGAGATATCCTCACTAAGTGATTAATTGAAAAAATAAAGTGTGATGGTTATTTCCCAAGGACAATAAGGACAAATACCAATCACACATACACATACCCTCTTTTTTTCTTCTAAGTTATCTGTAACAATTAAATCTTAGGAAAAAAATACAGATTAATAACAAAATATGCCTTTATAACAGGATTAACTCTGAGAAGCTGAGGTGTTTGGAAGTAATGAAAACACAATTAGCATTATGTATATAATATTATACATTCTGTAATTCAGCAAAAATTTATTGAGCTCTGTTTTGGCTTTTTAGGATATACCTGACAAAGCTAATAAATGTTTCTTTACTGTGTTTTTTAATATTCTAGAGGAAAGAAAAAATAGACCAAGACATGGGATAAGGTGGTTGCAAGTAGGTTAATTAGATAAGTCAGTTAAGCTCAGGGAGAAAGGCACCTATGAGCATATTCTTGAGGCAGATAAAGAATTGGTGTGGGGATACTGGATGAAAGAACACTGATGGCAGAGGGCTATCAGCACAAAGACCTGAGAAGGAGAACCTTCAATGTGTCTGTGAGATGGCCAGTATACCAGAGTGGCTGCTGCAGAGGGAAGCAAGATGGAAAGCAACTGGACATAAAATCTGAGAGATAGAATTCATCATTTTTCTCTCATCATCCCTAAGCATTTTTCATAATTGAAATAAAATTAAGTATTTGTAGATTATCACAATATTAATTTTTTTTCCAAATTAACTTCTACATCAATTAGTATTGTAGATGTACACTTAATTACCTACCAGTAAGTCATCAATATATACTTGTTAGGATAATTGATCAAATTAGGCTTTGCTCTTAACCTTTTGCTTTCTTAGATTGTGGAATTACAAATCAACAACTTCTTTTCAATCAACTTTTAAGTTTATATTAAGAATTGTTTATTATACTATTTATTTTATCTGTTCTCTACTTTAAATTAGAAAACCATCCACAATATATCTTTTCTTTTTATCATTGTTGACTAATACTGGCTATAATACCTCAGTAAAACCCCTGCTTAAATTTTCTTGGCCCAATGTTTAAAAAGAAACAAGGGACAAAATCTTCCTTCGCCCACCCTTACATCTTCTACTTTTGGAGAACCTGTGATATTACTACATGAATCCATCAGTTTGTACCTATAACTCAGGTTGGAGATAACCTAAGTTCTATAGTGAGGATGCTATATCTTATCTCTGAACTGTTGCCCCAAGAGGGATGTAATGTGACATAATATGATTCATATCTCAAAGAATGCTATATTTACTTGACAAATCTGGGAAAAATTTGAACAGTATAAAATCATGACTATCACAATGGAAGTAAATAGCATAGAAAGTTAAATTCTCATTAAATAACCACACCTCAAATAATGGTATCTCTTTGTACTCACAGTTCCACTTAGCCCTCTGTTTTTCCATTTCAGTTGATGAATTTCAATCCCCTTGGCCTGGATTGCAAAGCACTGCATGACTTAATAACTGCCTACCTTTCCAGGCTCACCTGGGACCACTTTCTTTGTCATCCATTATGGTCTAGCCAAAGTTGCTTTATGTACTTCTAGGAGAAACCCAAGATCAGTTACCCCTGAACAGGCTTGACTTAGAAATTTGCTTCATCCCTCTACATCTTTCTCAGGCATGTCTCATTTCTGGATGAGACCTTTATTCAATACACAGACTAAACTGACCCCTAATCTCCTCTACAGGCACAACCTGATACTTTCCCTATAAATATGTATTTGTTCACTGTTTGCTTCTCTTAACCAGAATCACTATTTCCATTCTACAGATACAGAAACAGAAGTCCAAAAAAGGTAAAAAACTTGTAAGGCTCACAGTAAATAAGAGCTGTGTCCAGCTTCAAAAGCTATGTATGCTGTCTTCTCTTCCATCTCTATCAGGGTGGAAATAATTATTATCTTCCAAATATATCCATGTGAATATGCTCCTTCATGCCAAAAAGGGACTCTACAAATGTGATTAAAGTTAAAGACTTTGGGATGCAGGCATTATCCTGAATTACCCCCATAAATTCACTAATCTGATGAGTCTTTAACAGAGCAAGATGGTGGCATCAGAGAAATGTGATAGAAGAGCAGAGATTAAAAGCATGAGAGGGACTCCAGCGCTACTCCTATTTTGAATATGATGGAAGAAATCCAAGTAACATAGCGATCTCTAGAATCATGCATTATCTCTTAGCTGACAGCTGGCAAGGAACTGGGGACTTCAGACCTATAACCGTAGAAGCTGCATTCTGCCAAGAACCTTGGGAAAGTTTGAAAAAGGAAATAATTTTTTCCTTAGATCCTCCAGAAAGAACACAATCCTGCCAGCATCTTAGTTTTAGCCTGATGAAACTATGTACCTCTTCTGGCTTACAGAAAGATAAGATAATAAATATATGTTGTTTAATTTGCTAAATTTGTGTTAATTTGTTATGGTGGCAATAGAAAACTGATAAACCATGCTATTTTTCCCCAGACATGTCCAGGAGGGAAGCTGAAGAATATGAACCACTACATTTTAAGTAGAAAGCCATTAAGTCAGGGGCCTATTAAAAAAAAAAAAAAAAAGATAATGAGCATTTAGTAGAATAGGCAGGAGGCCCAAACTGACATGACTTTTTTTGAGCAATGGGTCTGGTGCTGGCTCAGAGATGAAAGCAGAGAAATCTCTCATGCACACAGTACTGTACTGTACAGGTACTGTAAACTGGTATATCTTTTTTGCTATACCCCATATTGCTATTACTCTCAAAAGAATTTAAAATATTCATCATATTTGAAACAAAATCCATTTTTAATGCATCTCAGGTTCATATCTGAATTATCAAACACTTGCATGTGCCATGATATTTATCATAGTGCTATTAATGGGAGCATGGCTCCTGTAATGCTCCTTAGAGAATCTCCATAATAGAGAATGGAAACATGCACATAACTTAAATGTGAAGTTGTACGAGATAAAACATTGTTATACATGCAATATGCTAGTATACAAAAAGTTAACAAGCACATGAATAAGACAAACATGGGGAAAAACTGTATCTTCATATAGGTTGCTCTTGGGAAGTGAAGTAATTATTTGTTTCTTTTTATATTCACTGATTTCTAGATTTTCTATAACAATTAGACTGTAAAAAATGAAAGTGTGCTTATTTCAGGAGAAATATAGATGATGTTAATGGAAAGGCAAGTCCACTAAAACCTGGAAATTGTAAGATCAATAAAGAGGTGGATAAGCATGAGGACATACAGAGCTTAGTGGTTTCTTTTCTATTGTTGGATGTTACTCTTGAGAGTGGCTAAAAATTAAGTTGTCATTTAAATAGGCACATCAAGGGTGCTTGGGTGGCTCAGTGAGTTGAAAGTCTGTCTTCAGCTCAGGTCATAATCCCAGGGTCCTGGAATCAAGTCCTGTATTGGGTGCCCTGATTGCAGGGAGCCTGTTTCTCCCTCTCCTCCCAGATCAGTGCTCTCTCTCTGTCTCTCTCCTAAATCTCTCTCTCTCTCTCTCTCTCTCTCTCTCAAAAATAAATAAAATTAAAAAAAATAAGCACACTAGTTTTGAATACTTGTTATGTGTTATGTGCCCCCCAAATATCCATGTCCTAATTCTTGGAACTTGTAAATGTTACCTTTTATGGTAACAGGGAATTTGCAAATGTGATTAAGTTAAGCACCGTGCAATGAGTAATTTTCCTGGCATTTTCTGGGTAGGCCCAAATGTATTTATAGTCATCCTTATGAGAGAGACAGAGAGAGTTGAAGGTAGAGAGAAAGGTGATGTGAAATGAAAGCAGGGAAAAATGAGGTGATGGGAGTGGGGCCATGAGGAGGACAGCCTTTAAAAGCAGAAAAAGATAAAGAAATTGATTCTTCCCTACAGCTTCTGTAAAAAGTGCACCCTGTTGACACCTTTATTTCAGCCCAATGAAATCCATTTCTGACTTCTGGCCTCAAGAACTATAAGAGAATATATGTTATTTCTTTCACCAAATTTGAAGTAATTTGTCACACAGCCATAGAAATTTAATCCATCTGCCAATGAGGAAAGAACTATGAAACATTGAAATTATATAAGAAGTAAATAGCAAAATAAGTTTGGGGGTTATTTTTTGGGGGTGTTTGTGACTTTTTCATTTATTTTGTGGGGTTTTTTAGTGAACATATACACAGGTGACTGCAAATGAATCACACAGACATATATTTGTAAAATTTCCTACCCTGAGGGACCTGTGACTTGCTTCTAACCAACAGACTATTTGGCTAGCAAAAGTTCATCTTGCTGGCACACTCTAGTGAGAATTACCTGCTGGCCTTGAAGAGGCAAACAGCCATGTTGTGAACATGTGAACAGCCTGTGAAGTGGGCCACTAGGTAGGGGACTGTACTTAGTATTTGAGATCTTCAGCTGACAAGCAGTAAGAAGCCAGGGCTCTCAGTCATAGTGCCACAAGAAACTGAATTCTGCCAATAACCTAAGGGGTTTGGAAGTGGATTCTATCTTTATCAAGCTTCCAGAGGATAACATATCCTAGCCAACAACTTGATTGCAGCCTTAGGAGGAACTGAGCAGAGAAACAAGCTACATGATGGAGAAATCCTGACCTGGAGCTGATGTAATGTTAATCATTTTAAGTGTTGCTTACATCTGGGCAATGTCCTACAACAGCAATGGAAAACTAAAATAAGTTTTGAGTTCATTTTGGGGGGAAATATCTTATCATACAGAAAAATCCAGTAAATGATGGGAAAATAGTATGAATATTACATGGATTTTAAAATAGCAACCATGAATATAACAGGGGAAATGCTTAATATATAAAATATGAAATGAACACACAGGAAGTAAAATTCTTTGGTTAACAAAAAGGAAGTGCACAGAAAATAATTCACGACAAATTGCCATCACTTGTATAGTATTGTATGCAGTGATCAAGCTTGTCTTGGGGGCATCTCAACTCTTGTTCTTTTCTGTAGCATAGTCCACAGAGAGCTTTGCTCATCTTGACATTCTCACAGTATAACACAGGTCTATTACAGTGATGGAATTTTGCTGATTGATTCTAGCGTTGTGTACTCTGGGAAGCAGGGGACGTGGGCTCAAGAAAGAAACAGCATGACCCAGCAATTGCACTACTGGGTATTTACCCTAAAGATACAAACGTAGTGACCCAAAGGGGCACGTGTACCCGAATGTTTATAGCAGCAATGTCCACAATAGCCAAGTTATGGAAATAACCTAGATGCCCATCAACAGATGAATGGATAAAGAAGAGGTGGTATATATATACAATGGAATACTATGCAGCCATCAAAAGAAATGGACATGCAACGACATGGATAGAACTAGAGCGTATTATGCTTAGCGAAATAAGTCAACTGGAGAAAGACAACTATCACATGATCTCCCTGATATGAGGAAGTGGAGATGCAACGGGGGTGGGAGTTAAGGTGGTAGGAAAAGTAAAAATGAAACAAGGTGGGATCGGGAGGGAGACAACCAAAAGAGACTCTTAATGTCATAAAACAAACTGAGGGGGGTGGGGGGGAGAGGGGTTGGGAGAGGGTGGTGGGGTTACATTATATGTTTAAATAAAGCTTAAATAAAAAAAAGGAAAGCTAAATGAACAGAGATTTAGATATAATTTCTCTTAAATTGAAACTGACAAATAAGCTGATTAGAAATGTAATATATGAAAAGCAATAAAGCAAAGCATTATTTGAATAAGAAATACAAAGATGACTTAGATGAGCATTAATTTTAAATACTTGCAGGAATCACTCTAAAGATATTGTCAAATCCTAGAATGCACTGATATAGATGAGTAGTTGTTTCTTATGAAATTATTGGGATAAAGCTATTCTTAAAACGCATAGGATAGGCAATATGGGGGGGGGGAGTACCTAATAGAGTCCTTTGGATGATTCACTTTTTCTCTCTTCTTTTTTTAATTACCAGGTTTTGTTTTTTGAAGTTTTTTTGCTTGTTTTGTTTTGTGTTGTAGATTTAAGAGCATTTGCATTTTCTCTTGACTGCATTTAAATAAATTTATTTGACAACAACAACAACAAAAAAAAAAAAAAGAAGAAAGAAAGAAACAGCAAGGATGAAGAAGGGACTTTGGTTTTTGGTTCTCTACTGCTTCGTATTTACTGCTGGTAAACTGCCTGCCTGCTCGTTTTCTGAGCATCAGCCCAGAAATGCTTCTTCACCTGGGCAGCAGCAATTCCCTCCTGTAACAGCAACTGTGTCCTTTTTACAGTTTTTCCAATATTTTCATGACCAGATTCGTTGAGCCATTCCACTATGTCCCTTTTCTAGCTCAGGGACACCAGTGCTAGCCAAGTCATCCTCTCTTCTCCTCATATATCGGAATTTCATTTCCTCAAAACACTATCTAAGTGTTTATGTTTTAATTACTCCTACCTGTGAAGCTGTTTTGTAATATGATTAACATTTACAATCAGTTAACTTTAAATAAATCTAGTTACCATCCACAGTGTGGGCCTCTCCCAATTGTTGAGGGACTTCAGAGAAAGACCTGAATTCCTGAAGAAGGAATTCTGTCTCAAGACTGTAATATATATATTTCAATAAAAATATATATTATATTGTTTCTGTTTTTCTAGAGTACCCTGATCATATTGCTTTTCTTTTATTTCTTTCACCCTTAAGTGTGTGGGCTGCTTTCTGCTACATCTGTGATAACCCCTGTGTAATCTCTTTATACCTTTTTAATTACTTATTTAGTACTTTATATCTTGTTCTTTACATTAAATGTTCTCTGTTTAGATAATTGGTGTGGCTTCTGTCTCTTGATGGGACTCTGAATGATGCTTTCTTGTAAAGACTTTGAGTCTTATTCAGTGATTGGAAGTTAGTGGAGACATATTATGAAATGACAATTTCTCCTCTCTGTACCTCTAAAAAGTAAAATAACACCCATCAAAACTGTGATGTCTACTGTCCATGCACTTAGCATGTCCATACTTTCTCTTCCAGCCTCTTTCAAGTCCACTATGAAGGGGTGCCCGAAAAGCTTATTCACACAGAAGCCCCAAGATGCTTTAATTGAACAGAATGTCAAAATAAGCTGATAGGTTTTTATCTTCATCTCTCTTCTTCCAGTTATAATTCTCTTCGGCTTCTAGATCTCCTTCCTTCTAATGCATTATCACAGACTATTTAATATTTATTGACTTCTAAATATACTATATCATTCTGTCTAGAGAAAATTCCTGTTCCTCAATGCTTCTGATTATCTTAAGATATTACATTATATTCATTCTTAAGCTTTTTATTGTGTAATTATTAATATATTATGTTTTAATATGCTATGATATACATGCTGCATTTATTGTTTTGTTCATGGAACAAAATAAACCATTATGCAGAGTATAAGAAATCCAATCAAATTTCATTTTAAAAAAATTTACAGTTTCAGTCATTAAAACAAGTATTGAGCATAGTCATTTTAGTCATTCTCCTAAATCTATCTATTGTTCGAATTGTATAAAATAACTCATGCCTCAGTGGGTAAGATTATGTAATCAAAATGCAAATTTCTGTATAGGTCATTGGTTACTGAGTGACTATAAATGCTATTATGACTTTCTGTTGTATGTCAATTGTCAGAAGATATTTTGAAGCTTCATAAATTAATTCTTCCACTAGATTTCTAATTTAATGTTTTAGGATGAAAATAAAAAGTAATAAATCAGGAAAGTTTTCATATTTGGTGAAAGAAAATTATCTCTCAATTCCTTGTTATTGTAAATGACACAACCCTCCTGCCATGATGATTGTATTCTAATCTAGAAAGCATTAATCTCCTTCAAGTTTAATATTAAGTGCTCTTTTTCTGTATTTCAGAAATATGTTAGTATTTTTTTCAAAATATAAATGAGGGTTAAAATTTACTTGAAAATTTAAGAATTATTATTGTTATTGTGTATAGTACCACAATTGTCTTAAGTTTTCTACTACATGTAATTTTTTCCTTTTCACAATATTCTTTAAAAATGATTATTATTGAACCAAATGATATGTGCAAATTATATTTTGATACACAATAGAAAACCACCTTCTAAAAACTATAACAATTCACACTCTCACCAATAGTATGAGAATATCTGAATACTTAAATGCATTAAATTTCTTTAAAAAAACATAAATAAATCAGTTAACTGATGGTATCTGTGCTTCAAAAAAATCTGTATTCACCAGCTCATTAAGGTATGAGATGATACAGTTAAAATTTACACATAAATGAAATTCCAGGTCTAGGTAGCTTAACTGGGAGAATTTTGCCAAATACTTCAAGAAAAAGTAGTCCCAGTGCTACACAAACTTCTTAAGAAAATTCGAGAAAACAGGATTTCCCAATTAAATCTCTATAGCTACTATTATTCTGATACTAGGACATACAAATCCCTAAATATTTGGAAATTAAACAACCATTTTCTGAAGAGTTATGGGCAAAATAAGAACTCAATAATTAGTTATAAACTATCTTCAATGAAATATGTGAAAATATAACACATCACATTTTATTTCACATAAAGGCATTAAGAGAAGAGAAACTTACAAACCATTATCTCAGAAATGTATCTGCAAAAATTCTTGACATCTTTGAAAATTGAATCCAATAACATATAAAAAACTTAAATCATTTTGATCAAGTGGGGTATATCCAAAAACTGAAAGATTGGTTTAACTCTGAAAATAAATTAATATACTACAATACAAGGTCAACTCTGAGAAACAAACTGACGGTTTTGGAGGGGAGGGGAGTAGGAGGTTAGGTGAGCTTGGTGGTGGGTATTAAGGAGGGCATGTATTGCATGGAGCACTGGGTGTGGTGCATAAACAATGAATTCTGGAACACTGAAAAGAAATTTAAAAATAAATAAGTAAATAATAAATAAAATAAGACAAGGCATTTGACAAAATCTAGCATTCATTCATGATAAAAACTTTTCAACAAAGTCATAATAGAGAGGGATTTATTCAACATGGTGAAGGGCATCTATGAAAAACACACCACTAATATCATATTTAATGTTGAAATATTTAATGCTCTATCGCTAAGATCAGAAACCAATTATGAATGTCCACTCTCACCAAATGTAGTGTGCATTATGCTGGAGAATCTTACAGTGCCATAAATCAATAAAAGGTAAAGTAAAATATACCCATGTTAGAAAGGAATAATTAAATATATATTTATTCATGGACAAACATGATCAACTATAGTTCCTATAAATTAGTATGATTTTTGGAAGATTAAAGAACACAAAATCAATATAAAAATCATTTGTATCTCTATTGCATTAGTAAAGAAAAATTAGAAATTGAATTTAAATAATGCTACCATTTTTATACCATCTAAAAATTATGAGCTACTTACGAATAAATCCAATAAAATATATACAACATCTATGCACTGAGCACTAAAAAATTATTTTGGAGAGAAATTTAAGAGAGCTTAAAAATTGAGATATATGCCAGGTGCAAGGATCTCAAAACTCAATATTGGTAAATCTCAACTTTCTTCAAATTTAGTTACAGATTCAAAATAATCCTTATAAAAATCCAAATACCCCTACAAATACAGTGACAATTTAATATTTTTAATGCAGGAACAGCAAGAGCCTAAAGTACCTAAAATAATTTCATGTAAGAATTACATAGCTAAGAGACCTAAACTCTTTTTCTTTTATTATTTTATATGCTTATTTGACAGACAGAGATCACAAGTAGGCAGAGAGGCAGGCAGGGGAGGGGGGAGGAGGCTCCCCACTGAGCAGAGAGCCCGATGTGGGGCTCTGGCGCTTTATCCCAGGAGTCTGGGATCATGACCTAAGCCAAGGCAGAGGCTTTAACCTACTAAGCCACCCAGGCACCTGGGACCTAAACTCTTGATTTCAAGGCATTAAAAAGCTACAGCAACTGAGATGATGTGATATTAGTGTCAAATTATATAAAAAGACTGGCTCAACAGAATTGAATGTCCAGAAATTAATCTGCACATATATGATCAATTTACTTTTTGATAAGAGCATGAAACCATTTAACTGATAAAGAATAATATTTTGAACA
>ML110413.1:21610-32059 GCA_003697995.1 Taxidea taxus jeffersonii | reverse complement strand
AGGTGTCAGCAGACATCTGGCTTCTGGGACCTTCACATATCACAGCAGGGAAGGGGACAGAGAGAACAATCCCCTTTAGGTTGCTTGAGTTAATGTTCTTAGGGTCTCCCCTGGCCCTGAGAGGAGCTGGGGGAGCTTGTCATTGCAGAATTCCAAGAAAGCCTGGGGAAGAGGCAGGGTCCACCCTGACATGCTAAGTCATAAGTCTTCACACTTGGCTGATTTCTCCATCACTGGTCCCTTAAAACCTAGGTTTCAGCATATACACTGATCTCAAGATTACTATTCTCTGCCTCAGTTTCTCCTTTTGTGGGTTCATATGTGTATTTGTGGGGGCCCTTTAGTGAGGAGCTGTGTGCAGTCATGGATGATGACTGCTCAGAAGGTGTCTACACTGTTGACCCCAAATTAACGGACAGTCACTAGTAGGTTATTTGCTCATACTATGTGTGGTGCTTCTTTAACTCTCCATGCAGACCCAGTCCCAGGCCTCCCCCTCTCCTCCCTCTCCTCCATGGGATCCCTAGCCAGTCTGTCCCAGCACCTTCCCCAGAGCTTGTCGGCCTCCCTTGCCTGCCTGCCTCAGTTTCTCTTTCTCCTTGGCCCCCACTCCCCTGCACTGGGTGTGTCAGGCTACACGAACCCTGATAAATGAGGGCTGAGCTCAGGCCTCTTTGCATGGCAGCACTGTGTATGTGTGGGGAGGATGCGGTGTCCATACCCATGCAGGGTCTCTGGGGCCCTTAGGGGGGTACTGGGAGGCAACCCCGCCCTCTCAGCTTTCTGGGCCCATCCAGAAGCAGCAGCAGCAGCTCCTGAGAGGGGCCTGGGCTCAGCAGGAACCAGGTGAGAGGGAAAAGGCTCCTGGAGCAAATAGGCAGTCCCCTCCTTGCCTGGCTCCCCCCTCCTGCTGCACCCCTGCCTCCTTCCCTCTCTCTGCTTCCCTCCTCCCCTCCTCCTTGCAGCCGTGTCTGCTTCCTTCCATCTTGACCTCCTTCACCTTCATCTCTGTCAGCACATCTGTCTGTGTGTCTGTCTGTCTCTCTGACTGCAGATATTCTTTGGTCTGAAATGTCCCAGGATTGGGTCTGCCTTCAGTTCTCCCTTCTGGCTGTCCCTCTCCCTGAGCCCCTCCCTCAGTGTCTGAGGGTCTCTCTCCCCATCACAATTGTCTGAGTCTCACCCTATGAGGCTGTCAGTGTCTCCCTGCATCTCCTCCTGTCTGTGTCCTATGCTGCCTCCCCCATCCCTGGTCCCTCTTTCCTCTCCCTCCTAGCTCTCTCCCTGCTTCTCTTATCTCTGTGTCTCTCAGCACTTCCACTGTGTCTATCTCACACCCCTGCCTTCTCTCCTCTCCCTTCCTCACTGCCCCCAAGGTTCAGATACTTCCTGTGACATCACCTGGGTGGGCTCCACCTGCCAGTTCCCCTGATTCTGTCCCCCCTCCCCCAGGAGAGACTTCTGGCCCCAACTGTGTATCCTCTGCATTCCCTTAGCCCTGGGCTGGTTATTGCAATAGGTCCATGCAATAGGAGGGATGAAGGGTAACAACATGCAGGGGACGGGGGAACAAGGTGATATGGCCAGGGCCACAGCTTGTCTCCCGAGATAACTGGATGAAAAGAAAAGGTCAGGGATGGAGTGTGGGAGGACAGAGGATGGGGGTCACTAAGGGTCTAGTTTGTCCACTTCCAGGAAAGTCCTATAGTGACTGGATCCCTCTATTTACCCTGGCGCCTTAAAAATTCCATCTTTTGTCCTGCCTCTGGAACTAGTGGCTCCTTATTTTGCCTAGAGCCTGAAAGCAAGCATCCCCACCTTCTGAAGGGTACACCTTCTTGTACCCTTGCATTCCCTGCTTCTCTTATCACTTTCCCACTTTGGGACAGAATCTGTGCTTCTCCTCCTTCTTTTCCTCCCTCCCCTGGTTAAAAAGAAATGAAGTAACTCCCCAGGAGGTAACAGACAGAAGTGGGAGGGCTGTGAAAGGAGGGGAGCAAGGAGCATCATGGAGAAGGCTCACAGATCTCAAAGGGCAGGGCAGGGGGTAGAGAGGAGAGGGGCGAGGGCAGTGGCTGCTCCTGTCTTCTGCCATCCCTGCCCACAGTCCAGGGACTTCAGCACAACCAAGGGGACGGGTTTGTGGGGTCAGGTCTGCCAGGCCCCTTTCACCACTGCTGTCCTAGGACAGAGCTCAGGAGTACGTTTGCTGCAGAGATCACAGACAGGGTGACATCCTGGCAGTGCACCTGCATGTGGTCGGAAACGGAAGCCACTCTTGGAGTCTTGCCACACACGTGACTGCACCTTCTCCCCTGTGGTACCATGTGTGCTGCAGTAGGTCCTTCGTAGCAAAAGCTGTCACACATGTCACAGGTGAAGGACCGTCTGTGGAGGGCACTGTGGAGTGTGACTGCTGAGAGGAAGCTCTGGCCACCCTGGGAGCGGCTGTAGGGCTTGTGCACTCACCTCCTGTCCTGTGCGCATTCGTGGTAGCTCAAGGGGTCCTCGTGCTTGCCTCACCGTGGACACACCGGGCATGGGCAGGGCTCCTAGTCCAGCTTCACAGCTCCTGTATTTTCAGATGGAAGACACCACGGAAGGCTCGCTGCACCTCTCACAGGTGTGCTTCCCCAGGTGCACCCTCCTGATATGGTCACTGTCACATGGCACCTATCACTTGTGGCCCCTATGCCCCCACATCTGCTCCTCCCCGGATGGCTCCCCTCAGCTGGAGACTCTCAGGAGGCTCCAGCTCACCAAGGTGGGCATCTCCATAGCAACCGGGGGACCTGGCCATTCTTGGCTCCTGGGTGGATGGTCTCTGCCTCCGGAGCTTATAGCTGTTCTGGAACTCCTTGGGTCACAGGGCACACTTGCTCTTCATCCTCTCCCAGATGGATGAGAGCCTGGTCATGGCAACCTTCAAGGATGCGGCTACGAAGGCAGCAGTGGTGGCTGCCTTATGGTGGTGGCAGAGATGCACGCGGCCTATACAGTGGGCGACAACACCAGTGGGAGCCGCAGGGGGCGCTTCAGAGCTGCTGTGTGCACTGTGGGAGAGGCTGGGCTGGGAGGGCACAGCTGCAAGGGCAGCAGAGATGGCCGTGGACTCCTGCGCAGCAGGGAGAACTAGGAGCAAGTCCATCTTGAAGTTCTCTGCCTTGGTGCTAGGGTGTGGTTGAGGGCGCTGGCATCTCTGGAATGGACTACGGGAACAGCCCTGGGAGGCCAAGAAGAGAGTCTGGAGCTCAGCTCCAGCTTGCAAGGAGTCTAGGCATGCTCCTGAGGGGGCTAGAAGGAGTTCAGAGGCTGCCCTCTCCATGGGGCCTTCGGGTGGGCAGTAGCCTGCAAGGGAACAGAGGGATCAGGGCATGTGGCATGTGAGACTGCTGGGCTGGGCCATGCCTAATGCAAGGCTCTAGGGCCTCCAGGCTGCCACAGCAGGTGGCCAGTGGGAGATATGGAAAGAAGAGTCTGGGCCAGCTCTCTTCATTACCTGGTGACTGGGAGCCCTGGCTTCCCCCCAGTCTCCCACCCTTTACCCAGCAGGCAGCGAATAGCAGAGGGAGAAAGGAGAAGGGATTGCTCTGGGGACCAGATAGACAGATAGACAGACCTTCCCCTGCACCTGCCCTTCTTGCACTCAAGAAGGTGCACATCTGGGGAAATCCCAGCTGAGGCAAGGGAGACAGGCTAGGACTGTTGGAATAGATACAGATCAAATACCCAGATGTCTGCCCCCTACTGTCCTGTCATGACAGCCATCCTTCCAATCCTGCCTGTCACCTCTGTCTCTAGGAATTCTGGCTCTACAGTCTTGGCTGGGCCATTCATCCCCTACCCCACATAACACCTGGAACACAGGAGGTGCTCTGTTATTGTCCTTGGTCCATGTCTCCTGCAGGTGTCTTAGGACAGAGTCCGTGTTATTGGTAGGTTTTCCTCAGTTGGAGATTCTTCCTGAGATCTGAAGAGCTTCTTTCTGCTCCAAGTTCAATGCTCTGTTTTAGTATAGTTAGTGTAGACTCTGTCGCTTTAGGGACCTGCTGTTGCCTCCCTCTCCCCTCCCTCCACCTCCACCACAAGTCTTTGAGGCACATAATCGAGGGTTTAGAGGCATGTCAGCAGTGTCAAGTAGAGACAGTGCTGCCCCTTTTCCTTGTGACCCATGACTTGTGGGCCCATCACTTGTGCATTCAGCCCTGGGTCTCTAAGCACTTCCCGCCTTCTCCACCTCTGAGAAATCTTGCCTCTGTTTGAAGATTAACATTCTGGGAAGGAGGAAGCACCTTCCTTTGGTCACTGTTTCAGAGTCTTGGGATCCCTTCATTATGATTGTCTAGAGCAGGAAGCTCTGTAGGCAGGGACCACGTCTTTACTCCCTCTATCAAAAGGCTCGATGCTCATCCAGTGAGAATATGCTGTGAGTGCTGAGTGACTTCCTCAGGAAATCCGTCGTGGTGAAGCTTAAGACAGGTCCCTTTTAGTTTTATTCCTGGTGTGATTGGAAACGTGGCTGAGGGGTCCGATAGGATGGATGGTGGTGGTAGAGGAACCTGCAGGAGATGCTGGGAGAGGAAGCTGGGTGGGGGGAGGTGCTTCCATGCTTGTTTACAGGACTGCTGCCTGGGCTCTTTAGCCACAGGCTTGCCTCCAACAGATTCCCCACACTCTCCTCCTACCAGCTAGACCTCCTCCACACCCAGGACCTTGGAAATCTTGTTTACTTCTAAATTTACATCTTGCTGCGAACAAAGTCTCCAGCAAAACCCCATTTGAGCCCGCAGCCCACTACCTTAACCATGCAGCGCCCCACTAGTCTTCCACTGCCAACCTTTATCTTTCCTCCAGGATTCCAGCTAAACCACCTCCTTTCTGCTTTCATATCCTTCCCAGGCCCCTTCTGCACTTTGGCCCCAACTCCCTGAGGCCCAGCCTTGTTAGTGCTCACACTCCTGAGGCTCCTCCTCCATGAAGACCTTGACTCCCCAGAGCCTCAACTTCCGGAGGGCACCCTGTGAGCACCACTCCTAGTTCTGACTCTGCTTGGTCAAGGTCCTTTCTGCTTCCTGGGTTTGGCTTGCACTTTCTTCTGAGGCAGAAGAAGCCCACGGTAAGTGATTTATCCTGTTTGTAGTGTTGGCAGGAAAGCTGAGACAGAGCTAGGGCGGAAGAAGCCTGGGCTTGGAATGCCAGTGGCTATAGAAGCTGTGTGGGGTTAGAACAGAAGGTATTTCATGGCACCAGAGCTAGACCTTGGCTTGGGGGGTGTAGACCAGTACCTTGCGAGTTTTGAAGGGCAGGTAGGTTTGCTGGGGTCAGAATGATATGGAGGCCTACACTCTGTTCTCCTCCAGCCCAGAAAGGTTCTCAGCTCTGTTGAGCAAAATAGGAGTTAGGGGAGGTTATTTCTTGGTGCTTCTCCTCCAGGGTCTTTTCCATCTCTTTGCCCTGACCTCCTGTGTGGCCTTTCCTTGCTCACCTCATTGAGAGCTTCCTTTCTTCATCTTTGTCTTTCCCAAAGGCACACAGTATTCTTACACATGTTCCTGGAATGCGTGAAGATTCTTTCATCAGGCTTTGCTTCTTCCTTCGTGTTTTACCTAGTTCCTCACTGGAGAGTCTGAAAGTCTCTATGTCGCATCTTCGTAGGGAGGACTTTGGTGTGCACTTTGCAGAATAGCAGGTCCAGGTACGCCTGGGTGGCTCAGTTGGTTGGGCAGCTGCCTTCGGCTCAGGTCATGATCCCAGCATCCTGGGATCGAGTCCCACATCGGGCTCCTTGCTCAGCAGGGAGCCTGCTTCTCCCTCTGCCTCTGCCTGCCACTCTGTCTTCCTGTGCTCGCGCTCTCTCTCTCTAACAAATGAATAAACAAAATCTTAAAAAAAAAAAATAGCAGGTCCAGTGTGATAACGGGGTCCCCCATCACCAGAGAGCATTTGAGGGGCTTCCTCCTCCAGGCTCTAGGAGCTAAATACCTATTTTTACAGCTGCTGAAGTTATCTCCCTGCCTTTCTTATCTAATTAAAAAAATCTCTGGTGGGGATGGATTATAGGCCGGGTCAGGCGGTAGGAGGAAAGATTACCAAGGTCCCCTGGGGGTGTGGCTACCTCCTGGTCATTAAAACTCTGAGTCACCAAGAGGTGGTTTGCTGTTATCACAAAACATATTTGCAACTCTTTAGTTTCAAAGGCCCTTCGAACCTTAAACTGTTCTTCACTCTCCCCACTACTCCACTGCTATGTACACTGTGTGCAGCTCCCCAATACCAGAAGCCCAGACAACACTTATCCATGCATCACACCTGTTTTCTTGTTTATATGTGGTGAATGTTGATTTCTAGGTTGTCTTTTTCTCACCCTCTAGCAGTTCTTACTTCTCTCCATTATCAATTGGTATGTGTTATGTACTTCCAGAAGGCAGATTCAGTTTAAGCTTAGTTGAAGCAAAACATGTGGAAAGGCCAATTTCTTCACCAAGTATATTCCAAATTAAAAAATACGATTTTGGGGGTGCCTGGGTGGCTCAGTTGGTTAAAAAATATGATTTTGGATGCTATTCATTTGGTTTATCATTGTCCCTTTTTTCTTTGATTATTGCAGAAATCACAAAACAGAGTGGGGATGGGAAAGAACTAGGAAGAGGGATACACAATGTCCCTTAAAAAGTGGTGTCAGAGGCTCTTAGTTGTATATTGTGTTGCCTGAGCTGGGGTGAGGCAGGTGGGTCTTGGCGGAGAAGTCGTATGGATCTCTATTTGGAGAAGAGCTCAGGACTTTGAGGTGAACACAACTTTCAGACGACTGAGATCATCTGGTATTTTACTTGCAACAAAACAAAACAAAACAAAACAATTAAGTTTGCAAGGGAGATGCTGGTGTGGAGCAGCCTCCGAGGGCTGTTTCAGAACCAAGTCAAGCCTGGTGAGAAAGGACAGGGAGACAACCAAGTACTTGAACAGGAGGATAGAAGGACACACTTAAAGATGTGAAGGAAGATATCCAGAGAGACAGTTGGCCTTTCCTAAGCTACCTTGTGCTCAGTGTATTACTGAGGGGGCAAATTTGGAGGAGGTTCATGGAAGGAAGAACCATGGGCTCTGACAACTCACAACCCTTAGTTGTCTTAGTCTAACAGCAGACTCAGAGCATGGTGATGGATGGGACCACTGGGTGGATTTCTGGATTCTGTGCTTACAAGGAAAGGAAGGATTTGGGGGGAAAAACAAAGCTGTTTATAAGGCTTCTTGGAAAAATATGACTGTGGATCAGTGCTCCCCTACATTATAGCTATAGTTTGGAAAATGAGATGGACAGACAGATGGATTACGTTCTACTGCTTTCTCCTGAGGATTTTTATTAGGCGCTCTGTATTGGCAGGATTCAGGATTGAGAAAGTGGAGTAGAGAATCATAGGAGGAAATAGAAAAGAAAGTGACTTTTGCTGTTGACATCTGTGTATCCATCACTTTCTAATCCCTTAAAAGCCTTTCCCTTCCTAGCTTTCCCAGCTCTTTCTGTTTCCTGTTTGGAAAACCTAATTATGATTCTTCCTGGTACCCTTTCTGAAGACCTCTAGAAGCAGAAACTCAGGTTTTTCTGATTGGTAAAGTTGATTATCTTGTTTTGGTGGATGGAAATGTGAAGTATTTCCAACACTGGATTCTGACTGAAATTAATCCTGTAAATGTGTTAAATCATGAATGAGGAAAGCTGCACTGCACTCTGCCTTTTCTGACATAATCCCAGAGGAATTAAGAAAAGGCACCTGTTCCACCCATCCCAGAATGATACTAGGTAAGAGAGTCCATTCAGCCTCTAGAGAGTTTCTGGCTATCTGTGTGTTTACCCAAATAATGGTGCAATGATACTAGCATACTGTTGTTGCCAGCAGGGGTTCCATATATTTTGTGGGAAGAAGACAAAACGTTTTGTTCTCCATTTACATAGATTTTGCATTTCATTTTGGTGGATAGATTTGGTCTACATACAGCTGGTGTGAAGCATGTTGGTCTCCATCAGGATGGGTTTTAGTGACTTGGCATTCAACCTCTGCCAGACTGGGATGGGATTTGAGAGGGGTAGTTGTAGGGGTGGTAAGGTAGGTACTTGAGTTGGAGGAAGTGGCCGTGTTTCCTCTTGGTCTAATGGGCAGACAGTTCGGGGGCTGCCATGCCTTCAGGTTCAAGTCTTGGTTGCACCTAGTAAATATTACTTGGAGAATTTGGGTTTCTAGCCTCATGGAGAGAACATGAAGCATGATCTAACCTAAGGAATTTTACTTTAGAAAGGGAGACAAAGGGGCACCTGGGTGGCTCAGTCATTAAGCTTCTGCCTTTGCCTGAGGTCATGATACCAGCTTCCTGGGATTGATCCCATGCTGAGCAGGGAGCCCGTTTCTCCTTCTCCCACTCTCCATGCTTGTGTTCACTCTCTTGCTGTCTCTGTCATAAATAAATAAAATCTTAAAAAACAATAAAAAAGGGAGACAAAGGATTCTTCCAAGTAATAGGCAAACAGACTACAGCCCAAAGTAAGATCATTGCTGGGATGATGCCTAGTAAGTGATCCATTTGGTGAGGTTGTTTTCACATGGCTCCTGGGTAAGTGGGGATATTTATATTCTTTAGCATGAGCTGAATTTGGTTACTTCGGCTTTCTTTCCAACCTTTCTGGAAAGTTATCTGACCTTTATTTCTCTTTCCTTAGGAGGGAAGTTACACATTTATTACTGCTGCAATGGTTTCTCTCTTCCTTTTCTGCACAGACCATGACTGAGAATTACTATTACTATCATTATTAATAATATAATATCTTAGTATCTTGATCTGTATTAGTATCTGTAGCAAATATTGAACTGTCTCTGTCCAGTTGGGCAAACCATATTTACTGGCTCAAGGTATGGTGGAGTTTGGTTTGTATTTTTGGTGGGGGGACATAGAAGGAAGGCCTAAAAAGGCTCTAGTTTTTAGATCATGGCCAAGCTGAAGGCAAGCTTGAACATTTCCTAGGAAATAGTTATGCACAATATCAATATGGGATAGAGGCACCTGGATGCTCAGTCATTAAGCATCTGCCTTTGGCTCAGGTCATGATCCCAGGGTCCTGGGATCAAGTCCTGCATCAGGCTCCATGCTCAGTGGAAAGCCTGCTTCTCCCTCTCCCACTCCCCCTGCTTTTGTTCCCTCTCTCACTGTCTCTCTCTCTGTCAAATAAATAAACAAAAGCTTAAAAAAAAGATGGAGTAATTCCTGCCTCTTCCAGGCAGCCTTCTCAGGCTGACCCACAGTGCACAAAAGATTCTCACTAATTTTGCCAACCCTGGAAAATGTGGTCCTTAGTAACCTTATCTTTCATTAACTATTAAGCCATGTAAGATCTTGACATGCCCTTGCCTTCACTGCTCATTTCTTACTTAGGAATATCCTTCCTGGTTCATGGTTTATGCATCTTTTCTTCTTTTGGCAGGTGGGGAGGTGTTCATGAAATGCGCTAAAATGTAAGTTCCCAGAGAGGAGAATTCTGTATATGTTACCATTGCCTTGCACTGTGTGGAAATGAGTGCATGATGATTTGGGGGTAATGGTGTTGGTGGTGATAAATTAGGGGAGGAAAATGTTGCTTTTGCTTGAGTTCTTTTGCACAAAGAATCACTATGGTTCCTGATTTTTCTAATTTGGAATTTGCCTTTGTATTCATTTGCACTTAGTTGAAATTTATCTTAAATAGATTAAATCCATCTTTCTCACCTAGAAATTTGTGCGGTTTCTTCTTGAGGGACCATCCAATTTCTTTGTTTGAACCCAATCCAAAGTACACTGAACACATCTGTGTAATTATTTATAGACATTACAGGAAAAATGGTAGCAAATTCAGATATATCTCTTCTCTGGGAGCTTACACTACAAGGATGCTTCCCTATCCTCCTGAAATAAGTGAATAAGTGAACCGAAACAGTGAAACAACTGCACAGCATTCCATCCTTTGACTATTGTCCCACTCTCCCTTCTACAGGCTATCCTTACTTGTAGTTATTGCAGTGGAGAACGATGTCATGTTGCCTAAAGGGAGGAGAGAGAAGACATACGTAGAGGGTGACCTGGTCACCAAGATGATTGGCTCAAATACTCCTTTATTAGCCCTGCCCTGGAGTCTTGGTCTAAGACTAGGGTGCTGCAGGACAAAGAACATGGTAGTTGAAGTAACAAAGAACGAAGGTCAAATTCTAGCTTTTCTTTGTACTGGCTATATGAACTTAGGCCAATTTTCTAACCTCTCAGTCTGTAAGTAGAATAATAAAACTCATGTCATTGGGTTATTTTGGGGGTTAAATGTGCATTACTTGCAGCTCATCAAATTCAGTTCTCTTTCACCCCGCTGTCCATGTAACCCTAAATATTGCACATATACCTGGTATCCCTATTTGCCAGATACCATTTTTTTTT
>ML110413.1:0-16610 GCA_003697995.1 Taxidea taxus jeffersonii | reverse complement strand
TTTTTTTTTTTAAGATTTTATTTATTTATTTGTTTGACAGACGGAGGTCACAAGTAGGCAGAGAGGCAGGCAGAGAGAGAGAGAGGGGAAGCAGGCTCGCCGCTGAGCAGAGAGCCCAATGGGAGGCTCGATCCCAGGACCCTGAGACCATGACCTGAGCCGAAGGCAGAGGCTTAACCCACTGAGCCACCCAGGCGCCCCTCAACAAATCTTGAGAACCACTGTTGTGGTCCTTGTTGAGTGGTAGGTGGCTGGGGTTGGTTCCCAGAGAGAAAAACGTGGCAGAAACATACTTAGTGCCAACTACAGGAGCCTCCAAAGACAGTTGAAGAGGCTGACTGAGAAGAATTGGGAAAAGGGAAATGGGTTTAGAGGGAACTAGTAGGGGGGTGCCCTACCTTTCCTGTTCTTCACCTTCTTTCTAACAGGTATTCCTTCTTTGTATTCTCCATATCCTAGCAATTACAGGATTCCATTTCCATTTTCAATTTAAATCAGCTGAATGTCTATCATTAACCAGGCTCTGTACCAGGTACTCTAACAACATTATCTCCTGCAATCCTGTGTTGAACCTGCAGTGCACAGAGTGGAGTGAGTCACTTCTTCAGTCATGGTATGTTCACACCATCGCTTCCTGTCAGACAGCCTTTCTTTCTTTTTAATTTTATTTTTTTTATTATCCAGTTAGCCCCTTTCCACTGCATTTTATTATCTTGTTTCATCCTTATCTCTATTTGCATTTCCCTTCCTCACTGGAGGTACTTGCTTTAGTATATTTAACAAATGTTCTTCCAGTCTGTGTTCTATATTTTTTTTAGATACATTCTCCATTCAACCACTACAGCGCCCTATTGTCTATGCATTTTTAATTCCACTAAGATTGTGCTTCAAGATGGTGCCCAGTGACACTCCCACCAGCAGCATGTGACAGTTTGTATCTCCTTATGGGATTTTCATGTTGATCCAATGAAGGAAGTCAAGTAAGGTTCCTAGTGGATGAGGAGACGGAGGCTTAGAGAGCTTAAGCAAATTACCCAAGCTCATGTCGTCATGAGGAAGGGCCAGGGCTCACATCCAGCATTTCTGACCAAGTGTTCATTGTTCTTCTCTCTATAGTACTCCGCACTGCTTGTTCCAGATGAGGCATCTGTAGGCAAAGGTGTTATTATTATTATTGTATTGAGCCTTCATTTCTAGATGCCTGATTCAACTCAGTAAGCCTAGGAACCACCATGTGTTATCACCAGCTTGTATGAGGGTATCTAATTAGAGTCCTAGCATTTCAATATGAACCATATGGAAAAAAACTGTTTTCATTGTCTCATGAGGACTAGCTAACAAGCTCGAGTTTTAGTGGATGATTTTGACCCTGCATATTTATAGACTGGTTGATTTTCAGTGTTTGGTACTTTGAACCATTTTCAATATTAAGTACTAGGTAGGTGATATTAAGACCATATTGTTTGCTAGGTGATATTAAGACCATATTGTTTGCTAGGCACTGAGCTATATACTTACAGACATCATTTCACTTACTTCTCACAACTGCCCTGTGAAGGATTTACTTTTACTCCCATTTGACTATTGTGGAAACTAAAGCCCTGAGAGGTAAACTAATTTATCCAGAGTCACCAGATTGGAGGTTGAGGTATGATTTGAACCTGAACAGTCTACCTGCAGAACCTTACTCCTAGCTACTCAATTGTGCTGCCTTCCTGTGAAGGGAGATTTTAGAATCTCTTCCCCTTGAACTTGAGGACCATCTCCTGTCAGTTGGATGACAGGGCTTGTGGACAAGAATCTCCAGAGGGAGAGGATCTAAAGTTGGGAAATGTCCCCAGGTATCTACATTATGCCCCCCTCTGTCCCTCAAAGTGAGAACCTCCAACTTAGGATATCCTACTGGATTATAAGGCCTGAGCATGATGCCTTCAAAAAGTAGGGATTCTCTAGCTGGGTGTGGGTGGTTGGTTGCCCATAACCCCAGGCAGCCTGATATTTTTAAACAAGTGTCCTCAAAGGCAAATTATTCTTTATTACCCAGTGTGATTCTTACCTGCTATGAATGATGGGCAGTCAGGGTTTCATCACAGTTGGTGTTCCCTTCACACTATCCATTTTGCTCACCTTCCACAAAGAAGGTAATACCATGTATATCTCTACATGAGCCTGAATTATAAGGATTGCTTGGCTACAAAGTATGTATCTCAATGTCCAGTATATAAGAATTCTGGATTATGGCCTCTGTCAGGTTTCTCTTCTTAGCGTGGTCATTTGTTCTAGAAATACTTACTGAGTACCTTCCTCACAGTCTGATGGAGGAGACCAGCCCCTGACCTGGAATTTGGATACAGTAAGATCAATGACACATGGGGGGAAGCCAGGTGCAAGGAGAGCACATAGGAAGGGCAGCATAAGGCTCAGGGGAGGCTTCCTGAGGAAGCAACAGCTGAGCTGTGAACTGAAAGAGAAGTGGGGGTTAGCTAAGTGAAAGGGCCAAGGAAGCAGGAGAGCAAGGGAAGAGTGTAAGTGTCAAATTTCACAGCTGGAGCAGGAACTGGGCAGGGGATGGGGCTGGAGGAATAAGCACAGATCATATTATGAACAAAGGGAAGACCTTGAAGGAAGGGGAGTGTAGAACCATGGAAGGATATGAAGCCTGGTTGTGGGTTGGGGACACCTCAAATAGTATGGAAAGAGTCCATAAGTTAAGAATTGACAGGGACGCCTGGTGGCTCAGTTGGTTAAGCAGCTGCCTTCAGCTCAGGTCATGATCCCAGTGTCCTGGGATCGAGTCCCACATCGGGCTCCTTGTTCGGCAGGGAGCCTGCTTCTCCCTCTGCCTCTGCCTGCTTCTCTGTCTGCCTGTGCTCTCTCTCTCTCTCTCTAACAAACAAATAAATAATCTTTAAAACTTAAAAAAAAAAAAAAAAGAATTGACACTCATCATCTATCTCCTGTGTTTGTTTATAAATCATAGCACTGGAACTGGTGAGTGGCGAATATGGAGTCTAGATGGATTTGTAGACAGAAAGTCTGGCCCATAACCCAAGGGTTCTTTTTCATCATTTATAAAGTAGACTTTCCAATTTTGACTGATATTTCTGTCTTTAAAAACTTCTGAGAATATTTCCTAAAATTCTCTTAAGACCGAAGCAAGAGTAGGGTGGAGAGTGGGGGTTGTTTTCTCTGTTCTCCACTTCTCATTTCCTGGGCATTGCTGTGAATTGTTCATCCAGAGCCTAGCTCCCCTTGTGGAGGGGCCATCTGAAGAGAAGTAGGGGAGGAGGAGTAAGAGGGAATCACACACAGGACTTCTTCATTAAGAAAACGTTCAGACAGCAGTTTGAATGAATTAAAACTAACTCCTTGTGAAAAACTCATTGGGATTTACAAGTGAGTGTTTTAATACAAGCTCACAGGGCAGAGCAGATTCTCCAGGCCCCTGGCAGCTGACATCAAGTTGGCGCAGTGTGTGTACGGAGTGCTGTGTGGCCAATGAGGAGACTGCAGAAGCTAGTTCACCTTTTCTCCTGGAACCCAGAGAAGGAGGAAACAGAGGGAATTGTTTTGGTTGAGAGCAACTGAGCTAAGTGACTAGTTTCTTTTCTCCCTACCTATCGCATTGTTATACTGTGGACATAAAAAAGTAGTAAATTATATGGTTTCACTTAGTTGTGGAGAATAAGGAATAACTTGGAGACATTAGGAGAAGGAAAGGAAAAGTGAATTGGGGAACATTGGAGGGGAGACAAAACATGAAAGACTGTGACTCTGAGAAACAAACTGAGGGTTTTATAGAGGAGAGGGGTGGGCAGATGGGTGAGCCTGGTAGTGGGTATTAAGGAGGGCATGTATCGCATGGAGCACTGGGTGTGCTGCATAAACAATGAATCTTAGAACACTGAAAAAATAAAACTTTTTTTAAAACAGTATATTTTTATCTGGTTGTTTTGGATGAGGTTTATTGAATGTCAGAATTCACAACATAGCCTTTCTGGCTGTTTTCTCTCCTCAGTCATGGATCATGGTTTGGCTGCTGGCCCCATCTCTCCAGTGTTTCTTTACCAGACAGTCTGGTCCTCTCCTTCTTGAAGGTGGCTATGAAGGTCCTGTCTCTTTCTCCCTCCTCTTCCATGTTCATAGCGCCTCTGTGGGCCAAGTGGGTAAAGAGAAGGGGTGGACTATACATTCTTGGCCATCAGTAGAGCTAAATAGATGATGCAGAATGAGGAAAAGGGGGTCAAAGTGATTCTAACCTTGGGTAACAGATTTTGGGGCTGACAGCTTTAAGACAGAGAGGCTAATATTTGTATCTAAATGCTGATGATACATAATGAATGGGTCTGTGATTGCAAAAAGGCATCTAGTCCATGAATTAATGTGTCATAACTCATGCCCAAGCAGTGGGCACACATCCCACATATGAATTCTTGCACAATACATTCATAACCCGCTGTGTCTTACTACCTAATTAGCACACAATGCAACATGACTTATAAACTCAAATGGGTTTATGTCACATGGTTTGTAAAGAAGAAAAATGTTGGGGTGCCTGGGTGGTTCAGTTGGTTGAGACTCTAATAACTGGTATCAGCTCAGGTCTTGATCTCAGGGTTGTGAGTTTGGGCCCTGTGTTGAGCCCCATGCTCGACATTGAGTCAACAAATGTTGTAGGTATTTGGTACTTCTTCTGGAGGGAAACCAAGATTAATTTTTTAAGCTTTTTTATTTAAATATATAATGTAACCCCACCACCCTCTCCCAACCCCTTTACCCCCACCCCCCTCAGTTTGTTTTATGACATTAAGAGTCTCTTTTGGTTTGTCTCCCTCCCGATCCCATCTTGTTTCATTTTTTCTTTTCCTACCACCTTAACCCCCACCCCCGTTGCATCTCCACTTCCTCATATCAGGGAGATCATGTGATAGTTGTCTTTCTCCAGTTGACTTATTTCGCTAAGCATAATATGCTCTAGTTCCATCCATGTCGTTGCAAATGGTAAGATTTCATTTCTTTTGATGGCTGCATAGTATTCCATTGTATATATATACCACTTCTTCTTTATCCATTCATCTGTTGATGGACATCTAGGTTCTTTCCATGACTTGGCTGTTGTGGACATTGCTGCTATAAACATTCGGGTACACGTGCCCCTTCGGATCACTATGTTTGTATCTTTAGGGTAAATACCCAGTAGTGCAATTGCTGGGTCATAAGGTAGCTCTATTTTCAATTTTTTGAGGAACCTCCATGCTGTTTTCCAGAGTGGTTGCACCAGCTTGCATTCCCACCAACAGTGTAGCAGGGTTCCCCTTTCTCCGCATCCTCGCCAGCATCTGTCATTTCCTGACTTGTTCATTTTAGCCATTCTGACTGGTGTGAGGTGGTATCTCATTGTGGTTTTGATTTGTATTTCCCTGATGCCCAGTGATGTGGAGCACTTTTTCATGTGTCTGTTGGCCATCTGGATGTCTTCTTTGCAGAAATGTCTGTTCATGTCCTCTGCCCATTTCTTGATTGGATTATTTGTTCTTTGGGTGTTGAGTTTGCTAAGCTCTTTGTAGATTTTAGATACTAGCCCTTTATCTGATATGTCATTTGCAAATATCTTTTCCCACTCTGTCAGTTGTCTTTTGGTTTTGTTGACTGTTTCCTTTGCTGTGCAAAAGCTTTTGATCTTGATGAAGTCCCAATAGTTCATTTTTTCCCTTGCTTCCCTTGCCTTTGGCGGTGTTCCTAGGAAGAAGTTGCTGTGGCTGAGGTCGAAGAGGTTGCTGCCTGTGTTCTCCTCAAGGATTTTGATGGATTCCTTTCTCACATTGAGGTCCTTCATCCATTTTGAGTCTATTTTCATGTGTGGTGTAAGGAAATGGTCCAATTTCATTTTTCTGCATGTGGCTGTCCAATTTTCCCAACACCATTTGTTGAAGAGGCTGTCTTTTTTCCATTGGATATTCTTTCCTGCTTTGTCGAAGATTAGTTGACCATAGAGTTGAGGGTCTATTTCTGGGCTCTCTATTCTGTTCCATTGATCTATGTGTCTGTTTTTGTGCCAGTACCATACTGTCTTGATGATGACAGCTTTGTAATAGAGCTTGAAGTCTGGAATTGTGATGCCACCAACTTTGGCTTTCTTTTTCAATATTCCTTTGGCTATTCGAGGTCTTTTCTGGTTCCATATAAATTTTAGGATGATTTGTTCCATTTCTTTGAAAAAATTGGATGGGATTTTGATAGGCATTGCATTAAATGTGTAGATAGCTTTAGGTAGCATAGACATTTTCATAATATTTATTCTTCCAATCCATGAGATTGGAACATTTTTCCATTTCTTTGTGTCTTCCTCAATTTCTTTCATGAGTACTTTATAGTTCTCTGAGTATAGATTCTTTGCCTCTTTGGTTAGGTTTATTCCTAGGTATCTTATGGTTTTGGGTGTAATTGTAAATGGGATTGACTCCTTAATTTCTCTTTCTTCTGTCTTGTTGTTGGTGTAAAGAAATGCAACTGATTTCTGTGCATTGATTTTATATCCTGACACTTTACTGAATTCCTGTACAAGCTCTAGCAGTTTTGGAGTGGAGCCTTTTGGGTTTTCCACATATAGTATCATATCATCTGCAAAGAGCGATAGTTTGACTTCTTCTTTGCTGATTTGGATGCCTTTAATTTCTTTTTGTTGTCTGATTGCTGAGGCTAGGACTTCTAGTACTATGTTGAATAGCAGTGGTGATAAAGGGCATCCCTGCCATGTTCCTGACCTTAATGGAAAAGCTCTCAGTTTTTCTCCATTGAGAATGATATTTGCAGTGGGTTTTTTATAGATGGCTTTGATAATATTGAGGTATGTGCCTTCTATCCCTACACTTTGAAGAGTTTTGATTAGGAAGGGATGTTGTACTTTGTCAAATGCTTTTCAGTATCTATTGAGAGTATCATATGTTTCTTGTTCTTTCTTTTGTTAATGTATTGTATCACATTGATTGATTTGCGGATGTTGAACCAACCTTGCTTCCCTGGAATAAATCCCACTTGGTCGTGGTGAATAATCCTTTTAATGGACTGTTGGATCCTATTGGCTAGTATTTTGGTGAGAATGTTCACATCTGTGTTCATCAAGGATATTGGTCTGTAATTCTCTTTTTTGATGGGATCCTTGTCTGGTTTTGGGATCAAGGTGATGCTGGCCTCATAAAATGAGTTTGGAAGTTTTCCTTCCATTTCTATTTTTTGGAACAGTTTCAGGAGAATAGGAATTAATTCTTCTTTAAATGTTCGGTAGAATGCCCCTGGGAAGCCATCTGGCCCTGGGCTTTTGTTTGTTTGGAAATTTTTGATGACTGTTTCAATCTCCTTACTGGTTATGAGTCTGTTCAGGTTTTCTTTCTTCCTGGTTCAGTTTTGGCAGTTTGTATGTCTCTAGGAAAGCATCCATTTCTTCCAGATTGTCAAATTTGTTGGCCTGTTCTTATGATTGTTTGTATTTCTTTGGTGTTGGTTGTGATCTCTCCTCTTTCATTCATGATTTTATTTATTTGGGTCCTTTCTCTTTTCTTTTTGGTAAGTCTGGCCAGGGGTTTATCAATCTTATTAATTCTTTCAAAGAACCAGCTCCTAGTTTCATTGATTTGTTCTATTGTTTTTTTGGTTTCTATTTCATTGATTTCTGCCTTGATCTTTATTATTTCTCTTCTCCTGCTGGGTTTAGGCTTTCTTTGTTGTTCTTTCTCGAGCTCCTTTAGGTGTAGGGTTAGGTTGTGTATTTGAGACCTTTCCTGTTTCTTGAGATAGGCTTGTATCGCTATATATTTTCCTCTCAGGACTGCCTTTGCTGTGTCCCACAGATTTTGGACCGTTGTGTTTTCATTATCATTTGTTTCCATGGTTTTTTTCAATTCTTCTTTAATTTCCTGGTTGACCCATTCATTTTTTAGAAGGATGCTGTTGAGTCTCCATGTATTTGTGCTCTTTCCAAATTTCCTCTTGTGACTGAGTTCTAGCTTCAGAGCATTGTGGTCTGAAAATATGCAGGGAATGATCCCAATCTTTTGATACCAGTTGAGACCTGATTTATGACCCAGGATGTGATCTATTCTGGAGAATGTTCCATGGGCACTAGAGAAGAATGTGTATTCGGTTGCTTTGGGATGGAATGTTCTGAATATATCTGTGATGTCCATCTGCTCCAATGTTTCATTTAAGACCTTTATTTCCTTGTTGATCTTTTGCTTGGATGATCTGTCCATTTCAGTGAGGGGTGTGTTAAAGTCTCCTACTATTATTGTTTCTTGTCAATGTGTTTCTTTGATTTTGTTATTAATTGGTTTATATAGTTGGCTGCTCCCATGTTAGGGGCATAGATATTTAAAATTGTTAGATCTTCTTGTTGGACAGACCCTTTGAGTATGATGAAGTGTCCTTCCTCATCTCTTATTATAGTCTTTGGCTAAAATTCTAATTGATCTGATATAAGGATTGCCACCCCAGCTTTCTTCTGATGTCCATTAGCATGGTAAATTGTTTTCCACCCCCTCACTTTCAATCTGGAGGTGTCTTCAGGTCTAAAATGAGTTTCTTGTAGGCAGCATATTGATGGGTTTTGTTTATTTATCCATTCTGAAACCCTGTGTCTTTTGATTGGGGCATTTAGCCCATTTACGTTCAGGGTAACTATTGAGAGATATGAATTTAGTGCCATTGTATTGCCTGTAAGGTGATTGTTACTGTATATTGTCTCTGTTCCTTTCTGATAATACTTTTAGGGTCTCTCTTTGCTTAGAGGACCCCTTTCAATATTTCCTATAGAGCTGGTTTGGTGTTGACAAATTCTTTCAGTTTTTGTTTGTCCTGGAAGCTTTTTATCTCTCCTTCTATTTTCAATGATAACCTAGCTGGATAAAGTATTCTTGGCTGCACGTTTTTCTCATTTAGTGCTCTGAATATATCATGCCAGTTCTTTCTGGCCTGCCAGGGTCTGTGGATAAGTCTGCTGCCAATCTAATATTTTTACCATTGTATGTTACAGACTTCTTGTCCCGTGCTGCTTTCAGGATTTTCTCTTTGTTGCTAAAACTTGTAAATTTTACTATTAGATGATGGGGTGTGGACCTATTCCTATTGATTTTGAGGGGAATTCTCTGCACTTCCTGGATTTTGATGCTTGTTCCCTTTGCTATATTAAGGAAATTCTCTACAATAATTCTCTCCAATATACCTTCTGTTCCTCTCTCTCTTTCTTCTTTTTCTGGAATCCCAATTATTCTAATGTTGTTTTATCTTATGGTATCACTTATCTCTTGAATTCTCCCCTCGTGATCCAGTAGTTGTTTGTCTCTCTTTTGCTCAGCTTCTTTATTCTCTGTCATTTGGTCTTCTATATCACTAATTCTTTCTTCTGCCTCATTTATCCTAGCAGTAAGAGCCTCCATTTTTGATTGCACCTCATTAATAGCTTTTTTAATTTCAACTTGATTAGATTTTAGTTCTTTTATTTCTCCAGAAAGGGCTTTTATTTCTCCCAACAGGGTTTCTCTAATATCTTCCATGCCTTTTTTGAGCCCGGCTAGTACCTTGAGAATCGTCGTCCTGAATTCCAGATATGACATATTACCAATGTCTGTATTCAGTACTGCCTCCTGTTCTTTTTTTTGTGGTGAGATTTTCCGCCTTGTCATTTTGTCCAGATAAGAATCCGCTGTTCTCCTTGTTAAGTGAACTTGGTCTTGGCTGGATTTCTTGTTGATCTTCTGGGGGAGGGGCCTGTTGTAGTGATTTTCAAGTGTCTCTGCCCCAGGTGGAATTGCACTGCTCTTACCAGGGGCTGGGCTAAGTAATCCTCTCAGGTTCGCTTTCGGGAGCTTTTGTTCCCTGAACGCTTTCCGTAGATTTCCAGGGGACGGGAATGAAAATGGCGGCCTCCCAATCTCTGGCTCAGAGGAGCCGAGAGCTCGGGGCCTCAGTCTTCAGTGCACCTTCAGAGAAAAGCGCTTAATTACGCCCGTCTCTCTAGCCTCCAGCCATGCTTGGAGAAAATCGTGCATAATCAGTCCTGTCTCACTGGCTTCTGGCTGTGCTCCGAGGTCACCCAGCATGTGACCAAGCATCTCTATTTCTGGCAGAGTCCCACCTGGAGTCTCTGCACCCCGTAGATCCCTGAGCTCTCCCAGGTCGGAGTCTCCCCGGATCTTGTGGGGACCACTTGGATAGAGCACTGGCCCGTGTCACAGACCACAGCTCTAGGTAACCCCGAGTTGAGAGCTCACTCCTTGGCTCTGTCTTCGCAGCCAGCTTCCCCGCTCTAATACCTGTGAGCTCTGCAACACTCAGACACCCCTGATCCTGCTGTGACCCCGCAGGACCTGAGTCCACGCTATCCCCACGAGGTCTTCACCCCAGTTTAGCCTCTGGAGTGATGTCCCTCAGTGGAGCAGACTTTTAAAAGTCCTGATTTTGTGTTCCGTTGTTCCGCTGCTTGCCGGGGACTGTCCCCTCCCCCCCATGGTCTATCTTCCTGTCACTTTGGATTCACTTCTCTGCTGGTCCTACCTTTTAGAAAGTGGTCAATTTTCTGTTTCTAGAATTGTTGTTCTTCTTCTCTTCAATCTCCTGTTGGATTCGTAGGTGTTCGGAATGGTTTGATAGGCTATTTAGCTGATCTCCTGCTGCCTGATGTCGTCTCAGCCTGCTACTTCTCCGCCATCTTGACTCCTCTCCTCTAAGATTAATTTTTGTATGGTGTCTTTGGAGTCAGTTTCTGTGGTACTTGGGATGCAATAAGTTACATGTGGCCTTTGATTTTTGGTGGGTTGGTTGAACTCCATTTCTCAGTAAATATTTATTGTTTCCATAGGCATTCTGGAAGGATAGCATGTACCCAAAGAAATATGAAGCAGCAGCTTTGAAGCCGAGCAACAGACGTTGGCAACACCATTCAACTTGGCTTAGCTCATTGTCACTTAACCAGATCCAACACTCTTGGCTCCCTGGATTTGCTCCAGCTCTCTGATCCTTAGAATTTTCTTCAATTCCAGCTAGAATGCTGCGTCAGACGCTTCACAGGTTTGGTCAAAACTTGTTACGCAGACGTCCACTGGAGAAAGAAGTGTATGAGTTTAAATCTGGCATAAAACTTAGCACTCTGGATTTAGTGGCCCTGGGTGTGGGCCGCACAGTGGGTGTTGGTGTGTACTTCCTGGCTAATGAGGTAGCCAGTAATCAAGCAGGACCATCCATTGTGATCTGCTTTTTGGTGGCAGGTCTAACATCACTGTTGGCTGGGCTGTGCTATGCAGAGTTTAGTGCCTGGGTTCCCCATTCTGGCTCAGCATATCTCTACATCTACGTCACTGTAGGTGAACTCTGGGCTTTCATCACTGGCTGGAATCTCATCCTCTCCTTTGTTGTTGATGCATTTGCTGTGGTTCAGGCCTGGTTCTTAACTTTTGACATCTTGTTTGGGAACCAGATCTCTGAGACCCAGCATGAGACTATCTCACAGTATGTTCCTGAAGTCATTGCAGACAACCTAGGCTACTTTTTTGTCATCTTTCTGTTTTTGTTCATGGAACTGCAGTATATAAGTCGGCGTGGCTTCGTCAGAGTTTTTGAAGTGTTTACATTGGTGAAGATTTTGGTTCTCAGCTTTTTCATCATCTCTGGCTTCATTAAGGGGGACCTACAGAACTGGAAGCTCACAGAAGAGGACTACATAAAGGCCGGACTCAATGGCACCTCTAGCTTGGGCCCTCTGGGCTCTGGAGGATTCATGCCTTTTGGCTTTGAGGGCATTCTCCGTGGATCAGCTACCTGTTTCTATGCATTCATAGGTTTCAGTGTTATTGTTACCAGAGTCAAAGAATCACACAATCCCCAGCATTCCATCCCCATGGGCATTGTGATTTCACTGCTCATCTGC
Source organism: Taxidea taxus jeffersonii (assembly GCA_003697995.1). Lineage (NCBI taxonomy): Eukaryota > Metazoa > Chordata > Mammalia > Carnivora > Mustelidae > Taxidea > Taxidea taxus. The sequence goes on along the minus strand of ML110413.1, from coordinate 4,693 downwards.
TTTTTGTTGTATTTTGGTGTCTCTACAGCACTTACACTCATGGTTCCTTACTACCAGCTTCGACCTGGGAGCACCTTGCCTGAGGCATTTCTCCATGTTGGCTGGGCCCCTGCCTACTATGTTGTAGTTTTTGTAATTTTCTGTAGTATTTTTGTTGGCATCTATTGGGGCTTTATGTTCCCCATACGTCGGGTGATATCCATGATGGCAAAGGATGGTCTCCTCTTCCCAGTCCTTGCCAGGTTCACTTATGGCACATATGGCCGTATCTTGTCCACTCTGATCCTTGGCATTATCACAGCAATCATGGTATTCTTCTTTGGACTCACTGATCTTCTAGATCTGAGGTCAGTTGCGACCCTGGTATCTTATTCTCTGATAGCTTTTTGCATTCTTATCGTCAGGTACCAGATTGAGAGGAGGAAGGAGGAAAATGAAGAAGAGTTGCAGGGGGAGAATGGGGGAAATGTAGCACAGATGCAGGAGGATACCACACCTGCAGCAGAGAAGCTGACTCTACAAGGACTATTTTTTCCAGGCAGCCCCACCCCCACTCCACTCTCTGGCCAGGTTGTCTATGTTTGCTCTTCACTGCTCGTTCTGCTGCTGACTCTCCTCTGCCTGGTGCTGGCCCACTGGCCAGGTCTGCTTTCTGGAGATGCAGGGCCGATCACAGTGGTTGTGCTGCTCCTGGTGCTCATCACTGGGATTACTGGGGTCATCTGGAGGCAGCCACAGTGCTCCTCTCCCCTTCCCTTTAAGGTCCCTGCTCTGCCTCTCCTCCCACTCCTGAGCATCTTTGTGAATGTTTGCCTTATGATGCAGATGTCAGTGGGCACCTGGCTGAGATTTGGTGTCTGGATGCTGATTGGGTTTGCTATCTACTTCTGCTCTGGGATCCAGCAAAGCCTGGTAGCTTAACCCTACTTATGGACCCAAACTCTAGACCTTGAACTCAGCTGTGCCGGTATGTATTTGGCTTGACATTATTTCACCTGAATACAGTCTGGTTCCCTACACAATAATGGAGAGTACTCTTGAGCACATGGAAATATGGGCTCCTATGAGATATTGGTGTGGGAACACTAATAGAGCTTCACATTTATGGTACAGTGAAGGATGTGTGTCCCCCCCCCCTCTGTTTTTTTACTTTCTACTCTTCAAGTGTTTCTATAGCTGCTTACTGGCTTTTCAAAATTAGTATTAAAAGAAATTTGAAAAAAGTGTTTTCTTTTCCTTTAGTTAAATATCAACTAGTAAAGGGGGTACCTAGCTGGCTCAGTTAGTAGAGCATGACTCTTGCTCCTCATTGGCTGTAGAGATCACTTAAAAAAAATATCCAGTACCAGAATTACTGGACCATATGGTAGTCCTTTTTTAAATTTTTAAAGGAATCTCCACACTGTTTTCCATAATGCCTGTACCAGTTGATATGGCCACCAACAGTGCATGAAGATTCCTTTTTCTCCTTATCTTTGGCAACACTTTTATTCTTTTCTTTTTTCTTTTAGCCACCTTGACAGGTACAAAGTCACATCTGATTTCACTTTTTAATGTTCTTATTATTTTATTTTATTTTTTCAATGTTCCAAGATTCATTACTTATGCATCACACCCAGTGCTCCATGCAATACGTGCCCTCCTTAATACCCACCACCAGGCTCATCCAACCCCCCACCCCTCCCAAACCCACAGTTTGTTTCTCAGAGTCCACAGTCTCTCATGGTTCTTCTCCCCCTTCAATTCCCCCAACTCACTTCTCCTCTCCATCTCCCAATGTCCTCCGTGTTATTCCTTATGCTCCATAAATAAGTGAAACCATATGATAACTGACTCTCTCTGCTTGACTTATTTCACTCAGCATAATCTCCTCCAGTCCTGTCGGTGTTGATATAAAATCAATGTACAGAAATAAGTTGCTTTCTTATACACTAACAATGAAAATATAGAAAGGGAAATTAGAGAATCGATTCCATTTACTATTGCACTAAGAACGATAAGATACCTGGAAATAAATCTAACCAAAGAGGTAAAGGATCTGTACTCAAGGAATAACAGAACACTCATGAAATTGAAGAAGACACAAAAGTTCTTGCTCATGGATTGGAAGAATAAACATTGTTAAAATGTCTATACTGCCTAGAGCAACCTATACTTTCAGTGCCATCCCACATTTTCAAAGTGCTGGAACAAACAATCCTAAAACTTGTATGGAACAAGAAGAGACTCTGAATTTCTAAAGAAATGTTGAAAAAGAAAATCACAACTGGAGGCATCATGTTGCCTGACTTCAAGCTTTACTAAAAAGCTGTTATTACACATTTAATTTTTTTATGTTCAGTTAGACAACATATAGTAATCATTTGTATTTCCCTGATGATTAGTAATACTAATCATCTTTTCATGTGTTTGTTAGCCATCTGTATGTCTTCTTTGGAAAAATATCTATTCAAGTCTTCTGCCTATTTTTTAACTGGATTTTTGTTTTTTTTTGGTATTGAGTTGTATAAGTTCTTTATGTATTTTGAGTATTAACCCCTTATTGATATATCATTTGCAAGTATCTTCTATTCAGTAGGTTGCCTTTTTTTGGTTATTGATGGTTTCCTTTTCTGTACAAAAGTGTTTTTGTTTCATGAATTTGAAAAGACTTATGCACCCTATGTTTATTGCAACATTATTTACAATAGCCAGGATATGGAAGCCACCCAAGTGTGCATCAATAGAAGAATGGATAAACAAGATGTGGTCTGTATGTATATCCAATGGACTATTACTCAGCCATAAAGAAGAATGGAATCTTGCCATTTTAAACAACATGGATGAACTGGGTGGGTATAATGCTAATTGAAGTATGTCAGTCTGAGAAAAACAAATGCCATATGTTTTCACTCTAATGTAGAATTAAATAAATAAAAACATTAAAAAGAAAAAAGAGAAACAGAGAGACAAACAGCAATACCAAAAATAAAATAAAATAAAATAAAACAAAACCACAACACCCTGGACCCCTAAATAAAGGGAACCAACTCATGGTTGCCAAAGGAGAGATGGGTAGGGGAATGGTTGATTTCAATAAAGAGAATTAAGAGTACACTAATCTTGATGAGCACTGAGACACATGTGGAATTATTGTATCATTGTATTGTACACCAGTGGGTAATACATCAACATTGCATGTTTATTATACTTAGATTAAAAAAAAAAGTAGAAAAAGACCAAAAAAATAAAAAAGATGGAATAGGGCCTCTGCATTTAAGAAGCTTATATTCTAATACAAAGGGAGTGTTGTCATAAGTAACATACAAATATAGAGTCTTGGGAATTCAGAGTGGAGGATGATCATTTGTGGCTGGCACAGGGGAGAAGGTTGATGGGAAATCAGAGAAGACTTTATAGAGGAATGGCTTTTGAGTTTGCTTGCTTCACGGATAGAATTTGCCACATAAGGGTGGCAGGTAGAGACCATAGGCAGAAAGAACAACACGAGGAGAAGCACAGGAAAAGGAAGCCATGCTCAGAGCACACTGAGTGGGATGTGTAGCTTGAGCCTTGGCTGTGTGAGGGGACAACAGAGCATGCACAGGTGAATTGGAGCCAGAGCTCTACCCTGGACAACAAAGCACTTTGGCTTTGAACCAACTGCCAATGCTGGAAATCCCTGGGTTGGAATTTCTCTTAGTGAAATCTTCATTCTTGGACTTTAAGGTTTCTTTATTGTTGTCTGCTTTGGTCCACCTGCTCAGAAAGTGCACAGCTGAGAGCCGCATGTCCTGGGTTCTCTTCCTGTTTTCACCACTAAATAGCACTGTGACCTTGAACAAGGCATTCAGTTGTTTCTATGCTCTGCTTATTTATGTGTAGAAGAGAGGTCACAATGGTCATTTCTCTGGTTCCATTTCCTTAAAAATTTCTAGGATTTCCTCTGGTTTTCTGTCCTTTTATTCTTTTAACTAGGTCTCTCTACTGCACATGATTTGAACTTGCATCCTGCCTACTTTTCACTAGAACACATTGTTGGAGCTGTAGAGGTCCAATAATTAACACCCCATTTCTCCCTCCTGTGTCTGGAACCTATTGATAATCATGACATAGAGACATGATTAATCTATCAGCTGTAGATCTGCAGCCTACTTGCCTTACTAATTCTGCATGACAAATTAGACAAATTTACTCCTCACCACATGTAATGTTGAGTGTCTTTGGCATACCACCACAGGAGAGAGACTTCTTTATTTTTTCTCCTTTATGAGCAGGTTGGATTGCATGTGTCCAGTGGGCAGTTTTGTTCTGGACAAAAAAAGAAAATCTACAAAACATTGGAAGGTCCCAGTGGAGAGTGGCCAGGAATAGTACTCTACTCACTGGTGCTCAAAACTCAGGGAGTGCCATGACACCTGGAGGACTTATGGAAACAGATTTCTGGGCCCTGTCCCCAGTGTTTGGAATTCAGGGGGTCTGAGTGGGGCCCAGAACTTGTACTTCTAACTAGTTCACAGGTGATGCTGATGCTGTTGGTCCAGGGACCACATTTTGAACATCAAAGCTCCAGCTGAAGCCTCTTCATTTGTAAAGTTGAAGTGAGAAAAACAAAGGTGCCTCTTGTACACTCACCTTCATTTAATGAAACATGTAGATTAAAATGCCATCATTAGTGCTTCCTTGTGGACAAATCATAATGGATCTTTTCACA
>RCUC01163786.1:0-64260 GCA_003697995.1 Taxidea taxus jeffersonii | reverse complement strand
CCTTTTAAAGACTAAAATGATTTATTCTAGTGAACAGAGACTGACAAAGTAATGCAGTTATTTAGAAGCTTGGCCAAAATCTTATAAAATAATATTTCAGTTTATATAACAAGGAAACGTATAAAAATCATTTAGATTGGAAACATTTTTTATTTTTATTTATTTATTTTTTATTTTTTTTAAGATTTTATTTATTTATTTGACAGACAGAGATCACAAGTAGGCAGAGAGGCAGGCAGAGAGAGAGGAGGAAGCAGGCTCCCCACAGAGCAGAGAGCCTGATGTGGGGCTCGATCCCAGGACCCTGAGATCATGACCTGAGCCGAAGGCAGCGGCTTAATCCACTGAGCCACCCAGGCGCCCCTGGAAACATTTTTTAAAATCTTTCTAGCATTTTCCCATGTAGTCCACTACAAAATGCCTCTTTCTCTGACATCTGCATGTCTCTCCTGCTATCGCATCGCAGTGTCTACAATGTCTCTCCTGGTCTCATGGATTCCCCTCATCTATGTCACTTTCACACTGTTTTCTTTTACCCGTCCCAGAATATGTGCATTTTTGAAGGCTCTAAAAGTAATAAGAAAGGATTCCAGACTCTTTCTGATATTGAATATGCTCACACTGTCAGAGATTTACACTATAATAAAATAATATGATTTCAAGTGAGGAATAAGAGAAACAGCACACACCTCAAATGGAGTGCTATTTAATCCCTTCATAAGACACAAAATAGAAAAGAATAGTTGCTATATGAAAATTAACAGAAGAAAAGATAAGAAAATAATGTGTTGGCAAGAATGTGGAGAAAAGGGAACCCTTGTGCACATTCCCACAACAATGTAATGTAAATTGGTGGGAATGTAAATTGATGTAACTACTGTGGAAAACAGTGTGAAAGTTCCTCAAAAAATTATAACTAGAAATGCCATATGATCTAGTAATTTCATTGTTAAGTATTTACCCAAGAAGATGAAAACACTAATTTAAAAGGATATATGTACTCCTATATTTATGGAAGCATTATTAACAATAGCCAAGATATGGTAGCACTCATGTGTCCATTGACTAATGGATGGATAAGGAAGATGTGATATGTGTGTGTAGATATATACACACATATACACACAATATACACACAATAGAATATTACTCAGCCATTAAAAAGAATTATATCTTGCCAGTTGTGACAACATGGATGGACCAAGATGGTATAATGCTAAGTGATATAAGTCAGATAGAGAAAGAGAAATACCATATGATTTTACTTATATGTGGAATCTAAAAAACAAAACAAATGAATAAAAAAAATAAAAGCACAAATAGATCTTTAAATATAGAGAACAAAAATGGCATTGTTGCCAGGGTGGGGGGAATTACAGGAATGGGCAAATGGATGAAGGGAAGTGAGAGGGAGGATTCCAATTATGGACTGAGTAATTCATGGAGATAAAAGGTATAGCTTCGGGAATATAGCCAATAGTAATGTAATAGCATTGTATGGTGACAGATGGTAGTTACACTTGTGGTAATCTTAGTAAAACATATAGATTTGTTGAATCACTATGTTGTACAATGTTACTAAAGTAACATTGCAAGCCACCTATACTTCAATTAAAAAAGGACTTATGTAGCCTTATTATCTAATAAGCCACTTGTACACTAATTAATTAAAAGGTCTATTTCATCTTGCTATGAATATTCATGGTATTAGATCTTCCAGCTATAGACTCAGAAGGGATGAAGCAGCAGAAATGATGGGGCTTGTCTCATTCTGTGAGAAGACAAATGTATCTAGAGACAATACTGCAGTAAAAGCTTGATGTCATTATTTATGGCCCTAAACTTGTCTTCTGACCCCATCAAGTTCTCCAGCAGTAAAGGAATTGGCTTCAAAAGCAACAAGGATAAAACTTTGTTCTTATTTATTTTCTCCCTCCTCTCCTCACTTTCTCCCTCTATTTTCTTTTCCTTTATTTTTCTTTGCACTTTTCTTTCCAACTATTATTAGCCCAAATTTAGCTATAGGACAGAATATAAAAATATAAAAATACATAAGATTTAAATATGTCCATTTTATGGTTGGATTTGCTTAAACATTTGGGGTGATAGACATTGGGTACTAGATTTTAAAACACACACACTTGGACTTTAATGCACTGAAATTTTTTTTTTCTTAAAGAAAATGAATAGGAGAGAAAGAAGTAGACTCAAACACATCAGTAAGAACCCCAGGGTAAGCACACACACATGCACACACACTCACACACACACACACATTTCCTTACATTTTAGTTTCTACTTAAGAATTTTCTTACAATTTTAATGTGTATGTGTAGCTTGGAGGTTCTTACTTTTTTTTTTTTTAAAGATTTTTTATTTGTTTATTTGACAGACGGAGATCACAAATAGGCAGAGAGGCAGGCAGAGAGAGGGGGAGAGGAAGCAGGCTCCCTGTTGAGCAGAGAGCCCGATTCGGGACTCAATCCCAGGACCCTGAGATCATGAGCTGAGCTGAAGGCGGCGGCTTAACCCACTGAGCCACCCAGGTGCCCCAGTTCTTACTTTTAAAATATACATTTTGTGGGGCGCCTGGGTGGCTAAATCATTAAGCATCTGCCTTTGGCTCAGGTCATGATCCCAGGGTGCTGGAATGGAGCCCTGCATCAGGCTTCCCGCTTGACAGGAAGCCTGCTTCTCCCTCTCCCACTCCCCCTGCCTATGTTCCCTTTTTCACTCTGTCTCTCTCTGTCAAATAAATAAATAAAACCTTTAAACAGATTTAATAAAAACCTTTAAAAAGATTTTTTAAAAATTTGAATATTTGAAGATTTTAAAGATAAAAAATCTTTAAAAGAAATATATATATATATATGTATATATATATATATATACACATATATGTGTGTGTGTGTGTATAGTGATTTTGATTCTGTGACTATGGTTTTTGGTTTTTGTTGTTGTTGTTTTTAAAAGAGAGAGCATGTACATGAGCCAGGGTTGTGGTGGGGAGGGCAGAGGGACAGGGAGAGAGAGAATCCTAAGCAGGCTCTGTGCCCAGCATGGAGCCCGATGTGGGACTCCATCCCATGACCCAGAGATCATGACCTGAACCAAAATCTGGACACTTAACCAACTGAGCCATCCAGGTGCCTATAGGTTGGTATTTATACATCTATGTTTTATAGGGATCTCTTATTTTCATAGATCCCTTTATTCTTCCACATCTAAACTTGTTTTCTTCTCTCCTGCTCCCAAATATGAGCATTCCAGAAGGCTCTTTGACACAGTGGTCCATGCACCACACTTTGAGAAACATTCCTCAAGTGCTTAATTACCCGACAAATGACACTCTGCATACAATACAATGTGAGTTCTGTACATGGCACTAAGCACATTACGGTGCCTGTTGGAGAGAACACTTGGATTTAGTAAAGTTAACAAAAGAGTGTTGGGAGGGGCACCTAGGTGGCTCAGTTTGTTAAGTGGTTGACTCTGGATTTTGGTTCAGATCATGATATTATGGTTGTGAAATCAAGCTCCTTGTGGGGCTCCACACTCAGCACAAAGTCTGCTCAAGATTCTCTCTCCCTCTGCCTCCCACCCCTCACTGCCCTGCTCACACATGAGCGCTCTCTGTCTCTCTCTAAATTAAAAAAAAAAAAAAAAAGCAGAAGGGGGTGCCTGGGTGGTCCAGTTGGTGGAGCAGCTAACTTGGTCTCAGCTTAGGTCCCAATCTCAGGGTCGTGAGATGGAGCCCTGCATTGGGCTCCATGCTCAGCATGGAATTTGCTCAGGTTTCTTTTTCCCTCTCCCTCTGCCCCTCCCACCCAAGCTCACTCTCTCTCTCAAATAAAATAAATAAATCTTAAAAAAAAAAAAAAAAAAGGAGGGTTGTGAAAATAAAGCAGAGATGATGGCAATGCTCAACATGTAAAAGTAACAATGTTCTGTGTATACTTTAAAAAGTAACTTGGCTAAGTCCTCTATCCCAATTATTCAAATTTTTTTAATTTAGATTTTTAAAAGAAATGTGTTGCTGTTCCATCCTAGATGCACTTCAATCTAAATAAACACCACGTTCTTGATTAAAGGCAATTTTCTAATAATTAGTCCATCAATTGTATTTGGCTTATATTTCATTAATAAAAAATTATTCTTCTAGAGTCAGCCCATTACGACATTGATCTCCCAGTTCAGAGAGTATGCTGCAGAGCAGTGGACAATGAAGAGTAGCCAGCCCAGATATAAATATTTCATTGTTTCATGATTTTTTTTTACCAAGGAAACACCCTCAAAGATACCAATTATTTTTTAATTAAACAAACTATAAATTGTTCTTAAACTTATGAAAATCATATGCTAATGATAAATGATCTCTTTCCAACATCACTATCTTTAGCTAGTCCTTCCTTTGTGAACTTTACTATTCTCAGGATAGCACTCTTTCTGAGGCTTCCTTAGCGCTCATAAATTTAAACTAGTTAATGTACATAGTGGCTTAATGATGCTGGCTTCACATTTTGCCCTTAAATGTGAAGATTTTCCTGTATGACTCAGGGCTTTCACTCTTCAAACTGATTTCCTAAAAAAAATTCCACTCTGTCTTACGACTTCAAAGATTATGTGAATTACTCCTAAATTTATATCTCTATTTTAAATATTTCTCTGAACTCAATTTACATATGTTCAACTGGCTGATGGGCATGTACATTCTGATATCTTGCCATCTCTTTAAACTAAATAGTTCTAATTATAGTTCTCTACTTTTCTAAAATCAACTCTCATTCTTGACTATTTATTTCAAAAAATTGTTACACCAACCTCAAGTAACCCCTGATCAGAACTTCTCTATATTTTCCATATTTTAACTTACTCCAATACTCCTATGTATAATAACCAGCAAACCCTTTTGGTTTCTGTTACTTTTATTACTGCCAAAGTCCTATTCTATATTCTCTATTAATTTACCTGTGGATTATTTTGATTGATTTTTGTGATATTCCTGTCATTGTTTTCTACTTTCTTTAATCCATTCTGAATCAAAACATCTTAAAATTTCATTTTAACATATCAATAAAAATGCTAGTAGAATCTTTGTAAAACTCAAATTCCTCAGCCTAATATTTAAGGTACTACACAATATAGCCACACTTACCTTTATAATCACCCTCCCCAATACAAAATTTATGTTCTAGATGGTTCATTCGTTGTTTACCAAACACACTCCACTCCTTCTAGCAAACTGTAGCATACTTCTACTTATGCTCTATTTACCTTCTACATCCAATTCAACTTCCAGGCTGAGCTCAAACCTCTCATCCTTTCTGAAGCTCCTGGGTCACTCTTGCTTCTGGTGATCCTTCTCTCCTTTGGCCTCCTATTATACTTACTGTTTACACCATCCATTTGATAGTCACTATCTTATCTCAGCTCTTGAAACTTCTATCATTTTGGTTCATCCTGTAGTTTCAACTGTTTTGAAAATATACTGATTGTAAAAATTGTGGGAAATATATTTTGTATACTCTGCATTGCTTAGCTTAATACTATGCCCTTAATATGTGTATGTTAAATAAGTGAATATTTATTTAAATGTACATTACTGTGAAAAAATAGCCACGATGCAAAACAGTTTAATTTGAGCTATGTTTATAAATGAATAGCTTTTCTCTGTGAATTTTGCTGTCTATAATGCATGATGCTAAGCTGAGAATGACAAATATTTGACCTTCACATCTGTCTCACTTGAAAATAAAGTGATTTCCTGCTGAGGATTATTTCTCTAAATATTCAACAACAGACACTTAACCATATTTCCAGCTGACAACCATCAATGTACAGGTCACTACATGATGCAAATTTTATCTAATCACTCTCTGTTCTTTACTGGCAGGCTTATAACCTAATAGCTATTCTTTATCCAGATCTCCCTCAAGTCTACATTTTAACCCAAACAAACAAGAAAAGCATAAGCTATGGTCCTGACATTGGTCCTCTCAATCCTGTTCTTTCCTGGCTTTTCTGAAATCAACTTGGGAGCCATATTAGCATCATAGCTGCAAAAGACATCCCTCACCCAACAACAAAAATTTGGCATCCATTCACAGACAAAAGTACGTTTTTGGAAGCTATGGGACCTAACTCCGTATACCAAGGAATCTAGGAGGACTCTCTGCACCCATGTACCACATAATAGACACACAGATCTCGTTCCCAGTTGATGACCCTTAAAGTGGCTCATGAACTGGTTCCAGCCCCTCTTAGCCAAGGTCAGTGAATTCCTGGAAAGCACTGTCTTTAACAGTCATCCACAGATGGAAGAGCCTTTGTGGAAGTTCAGGTTTGCAAAGGAGAAGTCTCATCACACTGTTGTAGAAAAAAACATGCATTTGAACATTTTGAAGTGGGCAGTTAGTAAAGACTGGAGGAGGTGACTACTACTTCAAATTTGAAGACAACAATGTAAAACTTAAAGTAACATGAAAAATCAAGGTAACATGACACCACCAAAGGATCACAATCATCTTTCACTAACTAAATTCAAAGACGTGAAGATATGTTATTTGCTTGATACAAAGAATTCAAACAGCTTTTCAAAGGAAATTCAATAAGCTACAGAAAGCACAGAAAGACAATTCAACAAAATCAGGAAAATAATACGTGAAAAAAAATGAGAAGTTTATCAGAGAGATAGAATTTTTTTTAAAAAAGCAGACAGAAATTTGGGAGCTGATGAATATTATAAATGAAAGGGAAAAAAATGCAAGAGAGAGCATCACCAGCAGAATGGATCAAGCAGAAGAAGAATCTGTGAGACAGAGGACAGGAACTTCGAAATTATCCAGTAAGTGGAGAACAAAAAGGAAGAAGAAAAATAAAAAAGAAATGAAAAATACTGAAGAAAGCCTATGTGATCTTAAGATACCTTAACAAGAACTCTGAATTATTGGAGTTCCAGAAGAAGAAAGGGAGAAGGGACAGAAAGCACATTTAAAGAAATAATTATTGAGTACTTTCCAAATCTGGGGGAGATTTGGATATCTAAGTTCACAAAGCTCATAGTTCCCCCAAATAAGCTCTACTTAAAGAGATCCTCTTCAAAATACACTATAATGAAATGGTCAAAAATCAAAGACAAAGAGACAATCTTGAAAGCAGCAAGAGGAAAAAACCTTGGACCCTTCTTTAGGTTATTTCTCAACAAAAACCTTATAGGTCGGGGGTGGGGAGGTGGGGGAAATGGAAGGATATATTCAAGGTACTGAACTAAAATAAATGCCAATCAAGAATACTTTACCTGGCAAAGCTATCCCTCAGCAATGAAGGAGGGATAAAGATTTTTCTAGATAAATAAATGCTAAAGGATTTCATTACCACTAGACCCACCTTATAGGAAATGCTGAGGGGCGCCTGGATGGTTCAGTGGGTTGAGCCGCTGCCTTCGGCTCCGGTCATGATCTCGGGGTCCTGGGATCGAGTCCCACATAGGGCTTTCTGCTCATTGGGGAGTCTGCTTCCCTCTCTTTCTCTCTGCCTGTCTCTCTGCCTACTTGTGATCTCTCTGTCAAATGAATAAATAATAAAAAAAAAAATGCTGAAAGGAATTTTTGAAGCTGAAATGAAAGGATACTGATAGATAACATAAATACAACCCATGGCAAAAATAAGTGTGGGAAGTCAGAGTACTCAAATAGTATAATATGGTTGAGTGTTAAACATTCAGCTCTAATATAAAGGTTAAAGGACAAGAGTATTAAAAATAACTATTGTTGCAGGGTGCCTGGGTTGCTCAGTCAGTTAGATGTCTGTTTTTGGCTCAGGTCATGATCCCAGGGTGCTGGGATGGAGTCCCATGTCAGGCTCCTTGCTCAGCAGGAAGTCTGCTTCTCCCCTCCCTCTGCCTGCTGCTCTGCCCACCTGTGATCTTTCTCTGTGTGTGTCAAATAAACAAATAGAATGTATTTAAATAAAGGGGCAGAGGGAGGGGAGAAGCAATCACCCCACTGAGAAGAGAGTCCCTTGTGAAGCTCGATCCCAGGACCCTGAGATCATTACCTTAGCTGAAGGCAGATTTTTGACTGATTGAGACACCCAGGCACCCCTAAATAAAAATCTTTAAAAAACTAAAATAACTAAATAAATAACTGTAGCTACAATAATTTTTTATGAATAAACAGTATAAAAAGGGGGTGAATTGTGACTTAACAAAAGATGAAGGAATACAGGATAGAGTTTTTGTATGTGATTGAAATAAATTTATCAGCATAACTAGATTATTAGTTTTTTTGTTTTTAAGATTTATTTATTTAAGGCAGGGAGGGGCAGAGAGAGAGGGAGAGAAAGTCTTAAGCAGAGTCCCCCCTGAGCTGGACATGGGGCTCAGTCCCACCACCCTGATGTCATAGCCTGAGCTGAAACCAAGAGTCAGACTCCCAGTTGACTGCACCACCCAAGTACCCCTATACCTAAGATGTTTTATGTAAGCTCCATGGTAACCACAAAGCAAAAACCTGCAGTAAATTCACAAAGGATAAAGGAAGTGAAATCAAAATATAGCACTAAAAAAATCATCAAAAAGTTCACAAAAAAGGGCAGGAAGAAGGAAGAAAAGGACAAGGGAACTAGAAAACAATAAGATGACATTAGTGAAGTCCTTAGCTATCAGTATTTACTCTACATGTAAATGGATTGAATTCTCAATCTAAAAAGGCATAGAGTGGCTGGATAGATTAAAAAAAAAAAAGCAGGACACAATTATATGCTGCCTACAAAACATCATTTCACCTCATTTTTTTCTTCTATAGCCTTACTGATTTTCTGCATGCCAGTTCTATGATTTATTAAGACAGGGGTGTTAAAATCTTTAACTATGATTGTGTATTTGTCTTATGTTGTATGAACATTTAAGATTATTATGTCCTCTTGATTAATTGGCCCCTTTATCATTATAAAATGAACTTCTTTATTCAGGGTAGTATTTTTTGCTGTCAAATATACTTTGTCAGGGGCGCCTGGGTGGCTCAGTGGGTTAAAGCCTCTGCCTTTGGCTCAGGTCATGATCCCGGGGTCCTGGGATCGAGCCCTGCATCAGGCTCTCTGCATGGCGAGGAACCTGCTTTCTCCCCTCTCTCTCTGCCTGCCTCTCTGCCTACTTGTGATCTCTGTCTGTCAAATAAATAAATAAAATCTTAAAAATATATATATATACTTTGTCAGATATTTATATAATTTTCCAGTTTTCATTTGATTCATGTTAGCATGGTATATCTTTTACATCCTTTTACTTTTAACCTTTCATCTCTTTACATTTAGAGTATATTTGATATAGCTAGATAATATACACATAGATGATAGATTAGATAGCTAGATAATAGATAGATAGATGATAGACAGATAGGTTACAGATAGATGGCCATACTATAGGTTGTACCTAGCAATCTCTTGGTCGTGGATATATTGAACATATAATCACATATACCTTTTTAGAGTTTTCCCAAATGCTATTCCTAAACCAAGTATTACTTATCCTGGATTTGCAGAACGAGTTTTTCAGACCCAAAAGAACTTGACATGAGTCTCTTGTATCTAACCTTGTTAGATATGGTTCATCGTTCCAACTCTTCCCATCTCGGTCCTAATTATATGATCAAGCATATTGGCCGTAACACTCAGGTTATTGACAGCTATACATCACGTATCTGTATCTTTATTTAAATCATGATAAAAATGTTTAGTAGGGAAGAAGGCAAGTATTTGAAGTATATAGGTAGAAAACTCATACTTCACCTCTGAATTACTAGTTTCTGGGTTTTTGCAAACAAATCTCTAATACTATCGAGTATAACAACACCATAAATCTAATCTTTCAGTATTTCATCTGTTCTTCACAATTTCTCAATAATCATTAATAAAATGTAGTCTATCTCTTATTTGTACAGTTTTCCTAGCATTTGGGGATAGAAGATAGGAGAGGATTTGAAATCATTTAGAGTGGTTCAATGCATTTGCAAAAAAAAGTTTAATTACAGTCAACTCATAAACAATTCAGGTTTTCTATTGAGTAGATTGTAAAAAATAAATGAGGTTTAAAACTTTACTTCGTGGGGCACCTGGGTGGCTCAGTGGGTTAAAGCCTCTGCCTTCGGCTCAGGTCATGATCCCAGGGTCCTGGGATCGAGCCCCACATTGGGCTCTCTGCTCTTCGGAGAGCCTTCTTCCCTTCCTCTCTCTCTTCCTGCCTCTCTGCCTACTTATGATCTCTCTCTGTCAAAATAAATAAATAAAATCTTAAAAAAAAAAAAAAACTTTACTTCGTACATGTTATTAAGATTGAGAAATAGAAAAGCTTGTCAAATTTCACAAGACAATTCAGTAGCAAAATCTGGAGCTCTAATTAAAACTCTGGGTTTTTAGAAGTAATTCAATTCCTATATATTGAGTCAGAAAATAAAAATTGAATCTATTAGACTGTGACTTCTATCTAGTCATTAACTGCATCAACTTGAGGATTAAAAAATTTTAATGTGTTTATAAGATGATCATGCCCATGAGTTTGTTATTTCATTGAAAGTAGAAATGGTTTCAGCAACTCTTTTGTGACCTCTCATAGATCATCCAAAGTGTTAGACATATGGTGGTGTGATTTTTTAATTGATTGTTTTTTTAAAAAAGTTACTGAAAATCACCTATCAGTGACAAGAATTCAATTAAAGGCTTAATTGGTGTGAAATGAGGCAGAAGACCATCCTAATTTAATTCATGAGGACCTGAAATCATCCCATTCTGTATTAACAAACACACACAGAAAGGTTGGAAAGATCATTCCACCATTTCTTTAACTGCAGCGCTGAGCAAACCATATATTACAGGCATTTTTCTTGTACTTCTGTACTTTTATTGTAATATTTTCATTTTATAAAAAGACCATCTTCGTGATAGCTAGCCTGAGTTTCAGAACTGCAGTTTGGCAGGCACATAGATGAGGAAAACACTTTTTTATTGTTATTTTGTTTCTGGCATAGACCTCAAGTTTTGATAGCACTATCATATTTTAGTCATCAGCTGTTGATTTCTACTGAAGTCTGTCTTATCATATGATTGGAAACATTTAAGTTAAAAAAAAACTTGATGGGGAATCCTCATAAATTATTCATCAAAAAGGTAAGAACCCATTAAATACAATTAAGCTTTGAATTAATCTACAGAGGTTATTTTTAAACCATCTATCTCCATCACATTTCTGATAAAACTTGATCTAGAAATGCTCTTAATTTGTATCTGGTGGTTTCCTTTGCATTCTTTGTAGAAGTTCAATAAAAGGTAGTGGTTAAGAGCACAAGTTGGAATAAAACCTTTTCTTTCTTTTTTTTAAAATAAAACCTTTTCAATAAAATAAAGACAATAATACTTGCTCAAGGGTTATTTTAAGAGAGTGCTTTGAATAGATACTCATTATGTGATAACTATTATTATTATGACTGTATATGAAAAATGAGTATCTTCTTCATAAACTCATGAAAAAACTAAAGGGTTGTTGGCCTACCCTGCAATGTGAAATGGTTTTACTTACTTTATAAACAGTTTACATTGTGCTTTGTTTTTATAGCAACATACTACTGCTTACTCTTCTTTTCTTAATTTTGATGAATTTACCATTTTTTCAATATAGTTTTATTCATTGACCACGAAAACAACAGAAGTAGCATTGAAATGCTATGTGCAATGTGGGGCAAGAAAGGAAGGCAGAAATTAGCATATTTAATTATTTATACACCTACAACAATACCATTAGGAAGTCAGCATTGTGAATAATGGTTTACTAGGGTACATATATGCATTTTAATTTGTATACCCAAAACAATAACCAAAATAAGAATCTCCCATATTTCACTCTTAGTTGAAAAAGAAGTGCCTGCATCAGTGATGCTAAGAATATGCAAGGCCTTCATTTCCAGCGCTTTCAGTTAGAGGGACCTCTTTCGAAACTTGAAAAAATTTTTTCTGAAAACCTGATAGATTTAAAAAGTAGAAAACAGGGGCGCCTGGGTGGCTCAGTGGGTTAAAGCCTCTGCCTTCGGCTCAGGTCATGATCCCAGGGTCCTGGGATCGAGCCCCGCAGCAGGGAGCCTGCTTCCTCCTCTCTCTCTCTGCCTGCCTCTCCGCCTACTTGTGATCTCTGTCTGTCAAATAAATAAATGAAATCTTAAAAAAAAAAAAAGTAGAAAACAAATTTGAAACTACTATAAATTCTGTTCGTGCTTTTAAAATATTAAAATCGTGTAATCAAAAGCACCTACATATATTTGAAAAAATACAGCACATATGTATGAGACATATTTATTTCCTCTGTAGGGAATGCTTGGTGCAAATGTGGATCCAGCACCTTGCCTCCACCCAAAAGTCACCAGAGGCAGGTCTCTAATTAAATTGAATGTACCTGTTTCTGTTTTTTTTCATGTTCTCCACAAAAGGGGCGCACAGAGTGGGGAAACTGCATAAGGTTGACCAAAGGTATGGGAACAAAAAAATGACCTTAGTTCACACTCCACCATCTATTAGGCCTCCAAGAAATTGTCAGATCATTGCTAGCTCCTAGAAGGAGATTTAAATAGCCTGTTATACTTATTGTTAAGGAGATTTTTTTTTTTAAGGAGTTAAGTGAGTTGTTTTTTTTTTAAAGAAAAAAAATTTTTTAAAGATTTTATTTATTTATTTGATGGAGAGAGATCACAAGTAGGCAGAGAGGCAGGCAGAGAGAGAGAAGGGAAGCGGGCTCCCTGCTGACAGAGAGCCCGATGCGGGGCTCGATCAAAGGAGTTAAGTGAGTTTTTAAAGGAGTTAAGTGGAGACAGTCCAGAGAGGTGGGGAGGACTATCACAGAAGACTGGACAAGGTGTCAGGAAAGAACAGCAATCAGAGACCACGTCTTCAGGAGAATGTGAGGATGGCCCCTAAGGGTTCATTCTGAGACTAATTATAAGCAATTATGTTACAAATCCAGACTAGCTCCAGTTGCGAGCAGAAGGGGCTAAAGAAAGTAAGTAAGCATCTAATTGTTTAGTATCAGAGAGGTGAGATAAAATCAAAGTTTTAGAAGTGGACTATTGAGATGTCAGAGATAACAAGCCTACCTCAACACAAATACCCCTATGTCAGATATAACAAGCCGACCACAACACAAATACCCCCGATCAGCCATGAAACCCAACGAAGTGCACGCGAAGATCTGTTCTATCTTGGAGAGATGCCGTCAGACAGCAAGTGCTCAGGGTAAACGCCCAGGGCAGACCTCGGGAACAGACCCCAAGACATATCCACTTTCATCTTAGGAAGTTAAGAACACTTCTGCTTTTTTATATTGCATTATAAATAACAATTCAACAAATAACTATGGAGTGCTTTCAAAGAGTTAGATGCTGTAAATATACAGCTCATCCATTCAGTCATTTGGTAACTATTTATTTAGTATTTACTGTATGCCAAGCACTGTGTCAGGAACAGGATTTCTAGGGAAGAAAGGAATGCTGTGAAAGAAAGGCAGGACTGTGAAAGAAAGGCAGGACTATGAAAGAAAGAAAAGAATAAGGCAAAAGGAAGCTCAGTCTCAAGGGAGGATTTTAAATTTTTCCTTGGAGATCCAGAGACTCACTGAAAGATGAGGACAAAGGAACTGAAGGTGGGGGTAGGGTAACAGAGCAGTGAGTCACCAATGGAGCGAAGCCCAAAGGAAATGTGAGGGGAGGGAAACATCAAGACATGGATTTTCCTTTTAAATTATTTCCAGGCTCATAAGGGAGCTAGCATACGTAAAACTTCTAAAAATACAAAAAAACTAGAAATATTTTAACAGAAAACCTAGGGTATATAGAATTCAGAGTAAGGATGAGTAACAAAAATGAAGTATGGATGACTTCACGTCGTCTTCTGAGCACAGTAAAAATGTTAGCCAGAATTCTAGAAGAAAGCAGTAGCACTGTTTGACTGTGACTAAGAAAACTCCCTGGATAACACAAGGAAACTTCTCATTGTTTAGACTGAGCATCAGACGAAGAACTCAGTATCTCCAAGCCTTACTGACTCTGCAGGTCAAAGCGTTAAATTTTTGTGAAGGTCTAAAACACAACCGGAGTAAAAATCCTAGGTTAAGACATTTAGACAAGTACAGGTTATTTAATCACCTTAAAGTTAAATTTAATTCACATGAACAAAAGGGCAAAGGATGATATGAGAAGTATTGATAAGAAGACAGTTTTTTATAATAAGCTGTGATCTTTAAGAAACAGGATATGGTAAAAGTAAGAAAGAAAAAACTAACATTGATAAGACAGCTGCTTTGGAAGAAAACAAAACAAAACAAAAAGAGAATCTCTGAAAGACCTGAGAAATCAATGTCTGCATTGAAAGCTATTAAGGATAGACTAAGCCCACTGCTGCTCAAATCTAATGCACCCCTGATTTTGAATTGAAACCTGGGATGCTCTATTATTCTAAAAACTCCAGGATATTCAAGGACCTTGTCAAGGACATCAACTTGGAAACAGAAACCTAAAACTTTAGTTGCTAAATGCTTGGTGAAGGCTGGTATGCAAAATGTCTTTCTCCGTCCGTGACTGGAAGTTCATTCTTTAGGCAGTGGGGAAAGTGACATGATCAAAGCAGCTTTATAGGAAGACTAAGTACAACAGGAAAGAAGGAATGAAAGGAAGGAAAGGAATGAAGGAAGGAAAGAAGTGGGAAGACTAGGGCATAAAAAGTTATTAAAAATCCAGTTGCAACAAGTTGGGAAAAAAGATCTGTGGTGACAGATGAACTGGGGCAAACAGGATATTGATATCGGTACGCACTTGGATTTGAAAATCAGTGACAAGGGAGACACCAGACAAAACGAATCGTATGACTTTAATATAGTTTGAACAGCTTGGAAAAATTTGTTTTGGAGTGGTAAGGAAGGCAAGAAGATAGATTTGGGTTATTTTATATAAGGGTGCCAAGAAGATATTCAGGTGGAAATAGTCACAGGTCACTAGGCTGAGATTCAAAGGTTGAACTGGAGATTCTTCATTTGGGAGTCATCTAAGTGGTTCTCAGTTGGGATTAATTTTGTCCCCCAAATGACAGTTAGCAATGTATGGAGACATTTTTGTTGTCACGAATGGGAAGGTGTCGCTATTGTAATCTGGTAAGTAGAAGCCCGTGATGCTGTTGAAATATTCGCATTGTGTAGAACGGCCCCCTACAGCAAAGGATTCTGTGGCACCAAATGTTGATAGTGCCCAAGGTTAAGAAACTCTGCTCATAAATGTCATAGTACCTTAGGGGTATCTTGTCCAATCAGTATATATAGTGTATTTATGTTTAACTTTAATTTATAGAAAATAAAAATAGTACCAAACATTTATTAAGCCTTACTCTATTTCACGTGTTGTCCTCACATTACATGGTTCATTTAATCTTTTAAATGCAGTGAGGCAAATGCCCTTTATCCTCCTTTACAGGTTAGGAAACAGATCCACTGCCAAGTTAGGATATCTGCCAAAAGCCACATAGCTGGCAAATTTGGGGGCCCAGATTGCAATAAAAAAGTCCACTTTCAGAACCATGATTCTAACCACTAAGTTGGAGCATACAATGATTATAGAGATGGTATCATCAACACCACGGCAGACAAGAGAGAATTACACAGAGCAAAACATTACACTTCCTTCATCCTTCTCTCCAAGCCAAACTAAACTAAATCAAACAAAACAAAAGCACTCTCTCAAATATTAATAGCAATGTCTTTCTTTGACACTGAGATTCCATTAGGCCATTGATATATTTGAGACACTGAGCATTTTGCCCTGGAGGAGGGTTTCAGGTGGGGCAGGAGAACTTGAACTCTATCTGTAGCAGCAGTTTTGACAATCTTAGCATTTTGACATATGATGTGTCCAGATGTACTGTACCTAATTTGTGAGTAATAATCATATTTTCTTACTTTCCACTATGCTTTTTTGAGTGCTAGAGAAATACAAAATTAAAGCTAGTGACTTTGGGGGTGTCCCTGGATGTTCACATGTAAATGTCACTGTGATTCAGAAGACTGAGATGTATTTGTTGAAAATTACCAATGTAATTGTTAGAATATAGTCAACAAAATAAACATTAAATTCCTCAAATTTGACATTTAAATCCTCCTCTTTAACTATAAATTACACAAACCTTTATCTTCTTTTTTTTTTAAGGTTTTATTTATTTGACATGGAGGTAAAGATCACAAGTAAGCAGAGCAGCAGGCAGAGAGAGAGGGAGAAGCAGGCTCCTCGCCAATCAGGGAGCCCGAAACAGGGCCCCATCCCAGGACCCCCGGGACCATGACCCGAGCCGAAGATAGCCACCCAGCTGACTGAGCCACTCAGGCACCCCATAAACATTTATCTTTTTCTCAAACTAGATATTCAGAATTTTAGTATGATTTGCTCTCTATTTGGTCAAGATGCCAAGGGTGAACGCATTTCTTTGAAGAGCAGTGGCTTTCAGATTTTTGAAACAGTGGACTTATTCCTCAAATGAGTATTAAGGGACGCCTGGGTGGCTCAGTTGGTTGGGCAGCTGCCTTTGGCTCAGGTCATGATCCCAGCGTCCTGGGATAGTCCCACATTGGGCTCCTTGCTCGGCAGGGAGCCTGCTTCTCCCTCTGCCTCTGCCTGCCACTCTGCCTGTGCTGGTTTGCTCTCTCTCCCTCTCTCTCTGACAAATAAATAAATGGAATCTTAAGGAAAAAAAAATAATAATAATAAATAAATTTTAAAAAATTTTAAAAAAAGAATTTAAAATATCCAGTGGTGCCTGGGTGGCTCAGTTGGTTAAGCATCTGCCTTTGGCTAAGATCATGATCCCAGGATCCAGGGGTCCAGCTGAGTCAAGCTCCCTGCTCCTTCTACCCCACCCCCAGCTTGTGCTCTCTCTCTCTCTCTCTGTCTGTCAAATAAATAAATAAAATCTTTTAAAAAAGAAAGAAAGAAGGAAAGAAAAATATCCATAATAAGGAAAGGTGGAAAAGAAAGCGAGAGGTCCTGAAGCCAGAATGGAGAAGCTGGGATGGAAGGTAGTTGGGGACCAGTTAGGACAAGCTGGGGAGAGGAGGTCCAAAGATCTAGCCATTTGACAGCATTGATCTACCCATCAGGCAGCATTTTAGGCAACTTTGAAAGTTCCATAGAACATAGTTTGAGAAGGATTATCCAATATATTTTAGCGTAATTTAGATAATAAAATTATCATTACTACCTTAAAATCTTGTAAGTATATTAAAGTTGCAAGTCTGATATTCTGATATTCTAATTAAATTTTGCCTTAAATGTGATATTATCTAATGTACATATACATATCATTAAATGCTACATTTTATTTTATGGTTAAACTTGCATCTTTTTATTTATAAGTGGTGGACGGTATCCTGAGGCACTTAATTCCTGCCCTGCCTGTGGCTTGTATTCATCTCTTGACCATTTCTGTCAAAAATGCAAATGTACTTTTTACTATAAAAAACTAAAGTAAATTATATTTAATAGGCTTTTAAATATAGTTCTCTGACACAACACTTAATTTAAAATGGACAATTTTACTCTTTTACACTGTGCTTTGGGAATATTTTTGAGCGATGATGTATTTCTTTTGATTGTTCTCTTATTTTCTGATAAACAGTACTGT
Source organism: Taxidea taxus jeffersonii (assembly GCA_003697995.1). Classification (NCBI taxonomy): domain Eukaryota; kingdom Metazoa; phylum Chordata; class Mammalia; order Carnivora; family Mustelidae; genus Taxidea; species Taxidea taxus. Next base: position 46,569 of record RCUC01163786.1, on the reverse strand, counting down.
AATAAATTTTGACCCTGCCTTTGGTCTCGATATTTAGTAGCTATGTATTTGTTTTCTTTGATAGCAACATGCATTAATATTTATAACCATTTTCCTTTGCAGCATCTCCCAGATGGCTCTGCGCCCAGTGCACATGTTGAATTTTATCTTTTACCATATCCCAGTGAAGTTCGTAGGAGGAAAACAAAATCTGTTCCGAAATGTACCGACCCCACTTATAATGAAATTGTAAGTAGGATTCATCTCTTGTCCAGTCGCTTTGTATTTTTCTTACCATTTTTTAGTTTAACAACCAAATATGGAAAATTTGCAGTAATTGGCAGCATTATTCCATGAAGGGAAGACATTTTGCAAAATAGCCACTATGTGCTGATCACTGTTCTACATGCTATGGGAACTGGAAAATACAGATTCTGCTTTCAAAGTGCTTATGAACCAATTTTCAAATTGTGGCATGGCTCCAGCAAGAGCCCAAGATGGCTTTTTTTCCCCCTAACATTATCCCTGACTTCATCTTATTTTCTCTAACCTTATTTTCTTTTACCTGGTCTTCCTTACTGAATAATTTTATCATAGTCTATCCTGTGTATAACAATAAATTACATAAAATCTCCTTTGAAAAACAAAAGAAAATAAACAAGTACAAAGCACAAATTAACTTATATATAGTTCTCTAATTCATTTGTATTTTACAATTTAAATATCCAATCCCATACTCCTTTCTAAGGCAAACCCTATATTTATTTCTCTTGATTCCATCCCTTCCCATCTCTTCTTTACCTTGATCGGATCATTATTTGTTTGCCATTCTTAAGGCTGTATCATCCACTGGATCCTCAGGTCAGAAATTGTAAAAAAAACAAACAAACTCCTCAACTTAGCCTTTCTAAAGCATCTGTATTTTCTTTCCTTCCCTATCACACCCAAACTTTTGCAAAACTTTGGACGCCTAGGTGGCCCAGTTGGTTAAACTCAGGTCTCCTGGCATGGGGCTCTCTGCTCAGTGGGGAGTCTGCTTCTCCCCCTCCTCCCCACTTGCTCTTGATCTCTGTCACTATCTCTGTCTCTCTGTCTCAAATAAACAAATAAAAAATCTTAAAAAAAAAAAAAAAAGAGCTTTTGCAAAAATGACTCACATTTCCTGCTCTCACTTCATTGCTTCCTTTTCATGCTTCAATCCTTTGCAGTGTGGATCCTGAACTTCATGGATGCCGCTTTCTTAGAATGACACCCGTGGACTGCTAATGGCTTAATCTAATGAGCCCTCTATTCTCCTGAACAGTTACACAGCTGCGTTCCTGGGTGCCCCCTCTTTTTGACACCTCCCTTTTGTTCGAGTCTTATCTTCTCTTGAAGCTCCCTTCCATCTTCTCTGACCACTCACTCAATTTCCTTCATTGCCATTCTTCTTCTGAAAAATATTATTGTTTGCTGGAGTTCCACAATCTATCCTCATTTCCTCATGATATATAGTCTCTCAAAATTATCTTAAATATCTACAAATTTTCATTTTAAACCCCCATGTAGGTTGCATCTGAATTTATTCCTCCAACCCTGGCTTCTTTCCTAACCTTCTGTCCTGCACTTCTGAGTGTTACTGAAGAGAGATCCATCAGAATGTCTCCTAGACACTTTTAAACCAGGCTTCCCTCCTCTACTTGCCATCTCAAAAGATATGTTCTAATGACACCACCCTCTCTCTCACTCATTTTTCCAACTAATCGCCAAGTTTTGTCAGCTTAACACTTTGCCATGTGTGCAGCCACCTGCCTCTTGAATCCATCACCTTCTGTCTGCCTCATCGCTGCTTCTTTGTTTGATGTCCCTGTGACTTTGGCTATTATACAATAGCCTCCTATCTGCCTCTTGTGTTTCTCAACTGAACAATTCATGTTTCTATCCAAGATGTCTTTCAAAAACCAGTCATATTTATTTCTCTACTATTTAATTTTTTTTTTCCCCCAAAGGCTCCTCACTGCCTACTGGATAATGTACGGAATACTAAATGTGACATTGATAGCCCTTAAAATGTGACCCAGTAACTTTCCTGAGTTGTCTCTTGGCTCATATCATCTTCATATACTTTTTTAAAAAAATGTTTTGAGATTATTATAGAGTCATATGCAGTTGGAAGCAATAATACAGAGAGAATTCAAATAACCTTTAGCCACTTTCCCTCAGTGGTAACTTCTTGTTTGACTACAGTACAATATCACAACCTGGAAATTGACATTGCTGCAATTCACTGGCCTTAATGAGATTTCATTAGTTTTACATGTGTTCACGTGTGTTTGGTTCTGTGCATTATTTATTTTAACTCCTGTTTGTTCTGTGCATTTGTATCATGTGAGTAGTGACTCACATGATTGTATCATGTGGTGACAGTCACGTGACCATCACCACAGTCTTGGTACAGAAGAGTTTCATCACAAGGATCCCTGGTGCTACCCTTTTATAGCCACAGACACTTCCCTCCCTCTAATGCTCACTCCATCCCCAATCACTGGCAACTAGTAACCTGTTCTCCATCTTTATAATTTTGTCATTTCAAATGTTATATAAATGGAATCACACAGTGTGTAACATTTTGAGATTGGCTTTTTTCACTCACCATAACTCCCTAGCAATCCATCCAAGAAGGTGCCTGTATCAATAGCTTGTTTTTTTCCACTGCTGAATCGTAGTTGTGGTATGGAAGTCTGATATTTCCTTTAACTGTTCACCTATTAAAGGACATCTGGGTTATTTCTGGCTTGGACTATTGCAAACAAAGCTGTTGTGAGCAGTGATGTACAGATTTTTGTGCAAGCATAAGTTGTAATTTCTCTAATATAAATGCTCAAGATGTAATTACTGGAATATATGGCAGTTTTATTAAAAAATTGCCATACTCTTTCTCTATACCAATTTACCTCCCACCAGCAAGGTACCTATTTTCTCTAAATCTTTGCCATTGGTTATTATTTAGTATTTGTTATTTTTGTTATTATTTGCTATTATTTGTTTGTTATTTGTTTTTATTTGTAACAAATTTGTTATTATTACAATTATTTAGTTCTTTTGACAGATATAGACTAATATCTCATTGTGGTTTTAATTTGCCTTTACCAAATAACTAATGATCCTGAACGTCTGGTCATGTATTTTTTTACCATCCTCTTTGGTGAAATGTCTCTTCATGTCTTTGCTCATTTGCTAATTGGATAGTTTGCATTTTTACTGCTGAGCTTTGAGAGTTCTTTGTATGTTATGGACAGTAGTCCTTTGTCAGATAAGTGGTTTACAAATACTTTCCACCTCTCTGTAGCTTGTCTTTTCATCCTCTTCTCAGGGTCTTTCAAATTAAAAGTTTTTAATTTTGATTTTGTATAATTGATCAATTTTTACTTTTATAGACTACAAGTCTAAGAACTCTTCACCCTGCACTAAGTCCTAAAGATTGTCTCATATATTTTTTCTAAATGTTTTATAGTTTTACAATTTTATATTTAAGCTCATTTTCCATTTTGAGTTAATTTTTTAATAAAATGTGAAGTTTAGGTTGGAGCTCACTTTTTTTTTAACCTGTAAATGCCAATTTACAGCACCATTTATTGAAAAAGCAATGCAATGAATGTCTCTTGTACCTTTGTCAAAAATAAGTCAGGGGGGCGCCTGGGTGGTTCAGTGGGTTGGGGCCTCTGCCTTTGGCTCGGGTTGTAATCCCAGGGTCCTGGGATCCAGCCACGCGTTGGGCTCTCTGCTCAGCGGAGAGCCTGCTTCCCCCGCCCTCTGCCTGCCTCTTTACCTACTTGTGATCTCTGCCTGTCAAATAAATTAATAAAATCTTTAAAAAAAAAGTCATGAATATTTGTGTCATCATGACCTTTTATTTCCTCACACCTAATCATATTCTCAAGTCACATAAGACAGCTTGTCATACCCTGAATAGTCCCTATGACCTCTGAGATGGAACTCATGCCCTTCACCCTTTCTGCTCTTCTGTGCCAACTTTAAAGCTTACCTCAGATGTGGACTTTGTGAACCACTCTTTCCTCCTCAACTCTTACATCACTTAGTCCTATGTGCTTTTTTCTTCTAGTAAATTGTAAATTTCTTGAGGATGAGGAAAATACCTTATCTCCTTAGTATCTTTAAAACTTAGTTGTTTCGGGGCGCCTGGGTGGCTCAGTGGGTTAAGCCGCTGCCTTCGGCTCAGGTCATGATCTCAGGGTCCTGGGATCGAGTCCCACATCAGGCTCTCTGCTCAGCAGGGAGCCTGCCCCCCCCCCTGCCTGCCTCTCTGCCTACTTGTGATCTCTCTATCTGTCAAATAAATAAATAAAAAATCTTAAAAAAAAAAAAAAAACTTAGTTGTTTCTAAAAAGATGTGTGAATTAAATATTTAAGGTAATTTTATAAGTGATGCTTCATATGTATATGTAAAAATGTAAAATTATTTATATATACACGTATATATATATTTACACATATAATTTAGTAAGGAAAGATATTTTGACATTTTATTATTTTCATGATGTCACTAGCTAGAGATATACCCTCCCAGTAATATATCATTAGTTTCCATATGTTTTGAGTACAAGGCCCCCTACATCAATATCAAGAAATTTCTCCAGACTTAATGTTGTGCTTCATCATTTGTAATCTCAGGATGGTCCTAATGACAAAAAGCCACTAACAATTCAAGAGTTTAAATAAACTGGTATTTTATTTATTTCAGGCTATATGTGTTATCTTTAAAAAATTAGCAAATACACATGCTTAGAGATTATTTTATAATACTTATTGTATCCATAAGTTTTCCAACAACTTACAGTAATTCTGGCTCCTCCAGCATTCATGGGCCATTGATCAGAAATCACTGCAATACTTTCTTCATCAACCAACACTTGTAGCTTGGACACACACTGTTTATACTTTGAACACTTCTAAAAATTGCTTCAAAAACAATAGTCCATAGTCCATGCCTAATACACTTCAATATTTTATACATAACCCAAATGAGTGGAAATGTGAATTAATATGTAGATAAGTGACTATTTTTAGTAGTAATTATCATCATATAAACAAGTTTGGTGGGGAAGCTGGTTGAATTTAGAAAGCCATGAGAAAAAAAGACAATATTTTCATTTTTCTCCCATTATGTTCTGGGTCCCTATCAATACAACAAGAATCTCTATTTATAAGAAATGTGAAGATATAGGTTTCATCTCTATGCCAAATACCTCAATTATTCCAGAGCACCCTCACCAACAATGTATATGTGTTTTCTAGGAAGCCCAATAAATTTCATGTGACATCCCCCTTATTTTTAACTTCTCCCCAGCTTTGCTTCCTGAGCACTGCTGTCCCGGCCACTCAGTATGACTGGGATTTCTCAAACTGCCAAAGCAGTTCAGTGTTCTGAGAAGTAGGAGAGAATGACCTCACTCTTCTTTTTATATAAATCTCTTAAAGGAATACAAAGGGCATATTACATTGCATCACCAATGTCTTACAAAGCTTTTTGTGAAAATAATTCTTTCCATTTTTATTCAGAGCTCTCTCTCTCTCTCTCCCTAATACCCAGACTGAGAAAGGCTGAGAGTCAGGGACACTGCCAAGGGTTCCTTTCATATCCACCCTTCAGATGCTAAAATTTTTTGATACAGAGCCAAGCTTGTCTATTTGACACTTCCCAGAGTGATTCCCAACAGACTTTGTCAGCAGTCTCCCTGAAAATCCGTATCATACACAAATCCCTCTTGTAGACATGCCTGGGCTGGAGGGGTGGAGTGGCAGTAGGAATGCTCACAACACTGCCTACGGCTTTTAAGAAGCAGAGCAGGGACTCTGGCTCCAATGCCATTGCTCTTCCCACTCTATTATCTTTGGCATCTGGTTAAAAACCATCATTTTTTTTTCAATGATTCTTCAGAAATACAGATTCTACTTTAGAACAGAATTATATTGTTAGAGTCAACGTATTTTTTTACATTGTATTCCTTTCTTAGATATTATTCTATTATAAAATAAAAAGAAGAAATTAGAAAGGACATTGGAACAGGGGCATTCTATGTGTTTGACATACCTTACAGCATCTTGCAGAATGTGTGTGATTATCTAAGTGCACTAAGTATATGGTGTACTCAGTAAGCCATAGACAATGTTATCTGTGTCATCCTCTCATTTGATATTCATAACATGAGGAAAATTCTACTTGTAAGTGAAGACATTGAGATCCTGATGCCAAACATTTCAATCTGGGTCAAGCAGCTAGTCTTCAAGTCCAGAACTGCCAGAGTCCAAAACCCATTTTGATCCCCTGAGTTATGCTGTTGTCCTTCCCTCTCTTCACCCCCAGCGTTCTCCCATTCTCACTTATTTTGAGCTCTCCTTTTCTTTTCTTTTCTTTTTTTTTGAAAGATTTTATTTATTTGACAGACAGAGATCACAAGTAGGCAGAGAGAGAGGAGGAAGCAGGCTCCCCGCCGAGCAGAGAGCCCGATATGGGGCTCGATCCCAGGACCCTGGGATCAAGACCTGAGCTGAAGGCAGAGGCTTTAACCCACTGAGCCACCCAGGCACCCCTGAACACTCCTTTTCATTATCCCGTCTCCTCACCTCCCTTCCCACCAGCGCTAGACATGTTTCAGTTTCCATGTTATTGTTCTTCCACCGATGTCTAAATACATTGTAGAATTATTCACTCTACCCTCATGTCAAATGACATGCGGTGAATGCTTGTATACAAGTTACCAGGTATTAATTACCCTAAACAAAGTTTTTCCGTTTGATGTAATAATTTCAAACCTACAAATTCAATTTGTCAGAAGGTGCATGTCTATGGGTAAAAAGTATTATAAAGTGAAATTGAAAAAGCTGTGCATTTTGGTTCTATTCGTGTGAAAAAAGAATATGTATTAAAATATTTGGTGAAAAAGTCTCGAAGAATATAATCATTTGTGTACTTCGTTAGCATTGCCCACTAATTATTCATTACACAGTAAGCAAAGAGAGCTTCTTTTTCTTTCATATTTATGTCTAAGTTTTCATTTAAATTCCAGTTAGTTAACATACAGAGTAGTATTAACTTCAGGTGTACAATACAGTGATTCAACACTTTATACACCACCCGGTGCTCATCACAAGTAGGAGTGCTAATCTTTTTAACAGTGTTATGGATTTAGTAAAGCAATTAAAATAGACATACATCACCTATGATGTGCAATAATTACATGTTTAAAAAACTTCAGTTACTTTTAAGAAAATAATTTTTGCATAATGAAGCACAGGGAAAGAAATCCGTAAGCTAATATAACCTCTGGAGTTCAGATGTTTGTATTTTAACCAGAAAGGCAATTAATTCTTCAAGTAATTTCTTGAGAATTTCAGCTTGCTAAATACCAGGGAGATTCAACTCTGTATGGAACTGTTTTCTCCAGTCAACTAATGCAAAATACCAAGAAATAGCTGTTCTTTGTGTATTTGATGGATTTTTTTGGTATAATTTATTAGTGTTCAGTATGTAGCAGGCTTTGTAGTAAGGCTTACATTCATTATCTCACTTATTCTTCCCCACAATGCTAAAAGGCAATATTATTATCACCATTATGTAAATGAGAAAAAATATAGTTGACAATAGATTCAAATAAATATAAATTGTCATAGAAATTTATATCTTTAGAGCTTATTTATATGATTCACAGTTCTTAAACCAGACTTTCACAAAACACTAAGGCCTAGAGTTATGCCATTTTTCTACTTCATGTACAGTAACACTTTGAGGCCCCCTTCATCTATTTGTCCTGTAAAATAAATGACTTTGTCTACTGAAAGTGTTGTGGGGAGGAAAATGGAGGACAGTTTAGACAGTTCAAAATAGCCACTTTAGAGAAAAGGAAAAGGTACTTACTCTGAAGTCTTGGAAAGATAAGAGTCCAAGAGGAGACACGGCTCACAGAGTCCACACTGGGCATTCCACTGCTATTAAAGAAGATGAATTAAAGTGGTAGGGTTTTGAGTTTTTTTTTTTTTTTTACTTTATTTAAGCTTTATTTAAACATATGATGTAACCCCACCACCCTCACCCAACCCCTCTTCCCCCCACCCCCCTCAGTTTGTTTTATGACATTAAGAGTCTCTTTTGGTTTTTCTCCCTCCCGATCCCATCTTCTTTCATTTTTACTTTTCCTAGAGCGTATTATGCTTAGTGAAATAAGTCAACTGGAGAAAGACAACTACCACATGATCTCCCTGATATGAGGAAGTGGAGATGCAACGGGGGTGGGAGTTAAGGTGGTAGGGATTTGAGATTTTTAAGGTAGCCCTTAAAATCCTTTACTATCCCAGGGGAACTCAATAAATGAATGGAATAATTTGAATCAGTAGTCCTAAGAAACTTAAAAGATAATCTCGTGTCTGGAATAAGAGTAGGATTCTAGAAGAGGAGGGAGCCAGGAGTTGTCACATGAAGCAGGGTAAACTGGATTAACATAGTATATTGCATCTCATGTCCGCTGACTGAATTGTCATTTACTTCATAAGTAAGTCATTGTTCAGAAGAACTATCAGATTGATCTTAAATGGAATTCCACTGATAACATTGTGGGTTCTTAAATGGTAGACAAATGCAATGCAGTGGGTCAGAAACCATATCCATACACACTGAGGAGGCCTCCAAACTGACTCAAAGGACTTCCCTATCAAGTTATTCCTCTGCTTCTTTTTTGCATATATAGAGAACACTGCTTTCTGTCTTGTTGCATGGCTATAAAAAGCAAGCAAGTTTGTAGCAGCATATGAAACTCCTCTTTTAAATGTGTTTTAAGGAGTTTCCCTGGCAACCATTTTGGATTTATACACAGCTCTCCCCTCCCTTCATGATGGGAAACTAATTTCTTGATAGTACTACACATTTGAAGTTTCTTTACTACTGTAGGCACTTGATGGTAATGCCCATGACTTACTTCCTTTATATTATAGAACACAGCTAAACAGATCCCTTTTTAGAAACTAGTTACATGACTAGCAAAAAGAAAAGAGCAAGGCACAAAACTGTACATACAGCAAAATTACAGCTCAGATTCTTACAAAGTAATTATATATGTAAAACAAAAAGCACACTGAACTGTTAGCTATAATTATCTCCTAGTGGTGGAAATATAGATTTTCCTTTCTTTTTTGTTTCATACATATTTTATTTAATAAGCATGTGTTTTCATAATTAAAAATTAAACCATTTTAAATAAATTAAAGTAAGCATAGAATGAATTCTTCATATGTAAATAGAAATATTGTTATACTGCACTAAATTAACATAAGGAAATCACAGAGATTGGTTTGCTCTCCTCATTAGTCTTCAACAAAGAAAGATAGTGTTCAAGGCCACATGTTGCACAATAAATCCAAGGACAGTTAAAAGATGATAGGTACTTAAATTTCTTCTTAGAGAATAATTTACAGTCATATTAAATTTGGGGTGGACAATTATTAATAGAATCAGAATAAGTTCTGAGCTTCTTAGAGAAATATTCTGTCATTAAACTCCATTATGTTAGCAGAATCTTTAGCTTTCCAGAATTAGAGTTCAACATGAAAGATTCTACATTAACCTATCTATTCTAAGCTAAATGATATTAATAGCTAAATATTTTTATTAAAAGTAATATTTTTAAAGGTGCATTTAAGCATATATGATTTATATTTTAATTATTCTCTCCATTTTCAGGTGGTGTATGATGAAGTCACAGAGCTCCGAGGACATGTCTTAATGCTTATTGTGAAGAGCAAAACCGTATTTGTGGGAGCAATTAACATCCAACTTTATAGTGTCCCTCTCAATGAAGAAAAATGGTACCCACTAGGAAACTGTATAATTTGACCATTTCTATCGACCAATGCATTATTCATTAACTACTTGTATCTTTTTCCACTTCTAAGCCTCTCTATCACAAGAGCAGGACATTTTTGTTTTCAAAGATAGCTTAGTGTACCAAGGACACAAGAAAAAGAAATAAGAATAGTCTTTTATAGTTATATATTCTCTCTTTGTGTTTCATTATTTTCTTAGAATCTTTTCTCCTTAATAAAGTACAAATTTATTGTATAAAATTCAATATCTAAAATAATAACAGAACATTTAATTTTGATATATCTTTTAAATCAAATATGTGTTCACATTTTTAAATTGTGTACCTATGGTTATAGCAACACTGTTAATGTGGTTTCCAAGAAATACAGCAATAAATAAATCTCATCAATTAATTCAAGACCTAGTATATCTGTAAAAAATTTTTAAACTTGAATTAAATATATATACCTGCATACTAACTTACACTCCTATTTATTGAGGGAATTAATAAGCTCTAGCTTTTCTATCAGAAAAACAGGGGATAAATGCCTAATTTTTTTTTAAGATTTTATTTATTTATTTGACAGAGAGAGAGAAACAGATCACAAGTAGGCAGAGAGGCAGGCAGAGAGAGAGGGGGAAGCAGGCTCCCTGCTGAGCAGAGAGCCCCATGTGGTGCTCTATCCCAGGACCCTGAGATCATGACCTGAGCCGAAGGCAGAGGCTAACCCCACTGAGCCACCCAGGCGCACCCCCCCTAAAATTCTTAAATCAAATTTTTGGAAGAAACTTCTTTGTAGTATCTTACCCTTTTCAATGTCAATCAATTAATCATCACTGTATTTCACCCAACTAAAGACATGATCACATTCTAAATTTCATTACCTCTTAACTCTAAGATGTTAGAGTTAAACTCTCCCCTCTGATCAAAACCTCTTCTCTTTGCACATCAAGAATTTCTCTTATTTCTGAAGCTACTTTCATACCCATCATGATCTGAGTAGACAATCTTACAGATTTCCACCAGCAAAGTAGGCACAACTCAAAGCACTATGCCACATTCTTTAAGAGAATCAAATAGGAGTTCTTTTTTACTGTCTGCCATTTAAATTACTAAGGAAAAAAAAGCTAAACTCTTGCTTTTTTTCAATGTTTCACTGTGAATGAATAAAAAAGTAATTTAAGCTCTTCTACATGGTCATCTACATAATGATGTAAACATGTAAGGGACTGTAAATTTATTCATTGAAAATATTTGAATGCCAGCCTACAACAGACAGAGAGTGCAGACAACTGCACTGAAGGGAAAACAAACTTGTCAATCACAAGAAAAAATCTGGGGAAAACCATAAATACATGGAGATTAAATAAAAGCCTACCTAGACAATGAATAAGTCCAACAGGAGATAAAAGAAAAACTTTTTTAAAGTACATGGAAATAAATGGAAGTGAAAACACAGTGGTCTGAAACATCTGGGATGCAGCAAAAGCGGTTCCAAGAGAGAAGTTTATAGCAACATGTTGAGCATTACCTCAAGAAGCAAGAAAAATCTCAAGTAAACAACCTAACCTTACATCTAAAGGAGTTACAAAAAGAACACCAAAGATCTAAAACCAGCAGAAGAAAATAATAGACTAGAGCAAAAGTGATATAAAAACTAAAACAAAAGAGCAGATCAGTGAAACCAGGAGATGCTTCTTTGAAAAAAATTAAGAAAATTGATAAACCTCTAGTCAAACTTATGAGTAAAAAAAGAGAAAGGACTCAAATAAATCAAATCACAAATGATAAAGGAGAAATAACAACAAACACCACAGAAATACAAATCATTATAAGATAATTTCATGAAAAACAATATACCAACAAATTGGACAACCTAGAAGAAATGGATAAATTCCTAAAAATACATAAACTACCAAAACTGAAACAAGAAGAAATAAAAAATTTGAGCAGACAGATAATAATTATATCAGTAATCAAAATAACTCCCAATAAACAAAATAATTACATCAGTAATCAAAATAACTCCCAATAAACAAAAGTTCTGGACCAGATGGCTTCACAGATGAGTTCTACTGAACGTTTAAAGAGGAATTAATACCTATTCTTCTAAACTATTCCAAAAAATTGAAAAGGAAGGAAAATTCAAATTCATTCTCTGAGGCCAGCTTTACTCTGATACCAAAACCAGACAAAGACAGCACTAAAAAAGAGAACTACAAGGCAGTATCCCTCATGAATATAGATGTAAAATCCTCAAGAAAATACTAGCAAACAAATCCAACAATACATTAAAAAAAAGTCATCACCATGATCAAGTGGGATTTATTCCTGGGTTGCAAGGGTGGTTCAATATTTGCAAATCAATAAGCATGATACATCACATCAATAAGAGAAAGTGTAAGAATCATATGATTATTTCAACAGATGCAGATAAAGCCTTTGACAAAGTACAACATCCATTCATAACAAAACCCTCTACAAAGTTTAGAGGGAACATAAAAGGCCATCTATGAAAACCTCACAGCTACATCATCCTCAATGGGGAAAAGCTGAGAACTTTTCCCCTAAGGTCAGGAACAAGACAAGGACGTCCACCTTCACCACTTTACCTCAATATAGTACTGGAAATCCTCGCCACAGCAATCAGATAACAAAAAGAAATAAAAGGCATCTAAATCAGAAGAAGTAAAACTTTCACTATTTGCAGGTGAGATGATTCTCTATGTAGAAAATCTGAAAGACTCCACCAAAGAACTGCTAGAACTGATCGATGAAATCAATAAAGTAACAGGATTCAAAATCAACATACAGTAATCTGTTCCAAAACTGCACAGCAATAATGAGGCAGCAGAAAGAGAAATTAAGAAAACAATCCCCTTTGCAACTGCACCAAAAATAATAAGATATGTAGGAGGAATTCTAAACAAAGAGGTAAAAGACCTGTACTCTAAAAAGTATAAAAAACTGATGAAAGAAATTAAAGATGACACAAAGAAATGGAAAAACATTCCATGCTCATGGATTAGAAGAACAAATATTGTTAAAATATCTATACTACCAAAAGCAATCTACATGTTCAATCCAATCCATATCAAAATACCACTAGCATTTTTCACAGAGCTAGAATAAGTAATCCTAAAATGTGTATGGAACCATAAAAGATTCCAAATAGCCAAAGCAATCCTGAAAAAGAAAAGAAAAGCAAAAGCCATCACAATTCCAGACTTCAAGTGATACTACAAAGCTGTAGTAATTAGAACATTATGGCACTGACACCAAATCAATAGAACAGAATAGAAAACTCAGAAATAAACCCACAACTTTATGGTCAACAAATCTTTGATAAGCAGGAAAGAATATTCAATGGGAAAAGGACACTCTCTTCAACAAATGGTGTTGGGAAAACTGGACAGCTATATATGGAAGAATGAAATGATCACTTTCTTAAACCATACCAAAAAATAAATTCAAAATGGATTAAAAACCTAAATGTGAGACCTGAAACCATAACAATCCTAGAAGAGAACTCAGGCAGTAGCCTCTTTGACATCAGCCATAGCAACTTCTTTCCAAATCTGTCTCCTAAGGCGAGGGAAACAAAAGCAAATATAAACAGATAGGATTATATCAAAAGCTTCTGCACAGTGAAAGAAACAATCAATGAAACTAAAAAGCAACCTACAGAAGAGGAGAAGGTATTTTCAAATGACATATCTGATAAAGGGTCAGTACCCAAAATATATAAAGAACTTATAAAATTCAACACCCCCAAAACAAATAATCCAGTTAAAAATTGGGCAGAAGACATGAACAGACATTTCTCTAAAGAAGACATACAGATGGCCAAGAGACACATGAGAAGATGTTCATCATCATTCATCATCAGGGAAATGCAAATCACAACTACAATGAGAGATCACCTTCCACCTATCAGAATGACTAAAATCAACAACACAAAAAACAACAGGTGTTTGTGAGGAAGTGAAGAAAAAAGAACACTCATGCACTACTGGTGGGAATGCAAACTTATATAACCATTGTGGAAACCAGTATGGAGTTTCTTTGAAAAGTTAAAAATAGAACTACCCTATGGTCCAGCAACTGCACTACCAGGTATTTACCCAAAGAATACAAAACCATTAATTCAAAGGGATACATTTACCTCTATGTTTATTGCAGCATTGTTTACATTAATAGCCAAGATACGGAAACAGTTGTCCATAGATTGATGAATGAATAAAAAATATTATATATATATATATATATATATATATAGAGAGAGAGAGAGAGAGAGAGAGAGAGAGAGAGAAATATTATTCGGCCATAAAAACGAATGAAATCTTTCAAAGCTAGAGAAAGAGCTATGACATGGATGGGGATAGAAAATATAATGCTAAGTGAAGTAAGTCAATCAGAGAAAGACAAATACCATATCATTCCACTCATATGTGGAATTTAAGAAACAAAACAAACAAGCAAAGGGGAAAAAAGAGACAGAGAGAGACAGAGAGAGACAAATACAGAAACAGACTATTAATTATAGGGAACAAATTGATGGTTACCAAGGAGGAGGGTGATGGGGGGGTGAGTGACTTAAATAGGTGATGGGGATTAAGGAGTGCACTTGGGATGAGCACTGGATAATGTATGGAATTGTTGAATTACTATACTGTACACCTGAAACTAATAAAATACTGTATATTAGCTAACTGGATTTAAAAAAAAAACTTAAAGAAAATATTTGAGTGTTTGAAATGGGTTAATGTGATCCCATTTAAAATGCATGATCATGCTAGTCAAGTACGTCATTAGTGCTGCTGGGCAATCACTGTTTTCAAGTCCCTTCACTCTCCCTTTCTGCCAGACAAGGACTTTAAGCTCTTCTCTCTGCTGAAACCCTAGTACCTTCTATCCCAATCCTTTCTTTCAGCTGATATTTCCTACTTCACTTAGAAATTAGAATCATTTCAAATGATTCTAGAACCTCTACAGAGTCCACTATGGCATCTACCCACCGAGCAGATCCTATATCCCACCTTCCGACCTATTACCACAGGAAAACTACCTGTCCTCCTGAATAAAACCAACCTCTCAACTTTTACATGTGATCCCAGCCTGGCCCACCTGTTCACAAATGTTACTGGAATTCTCTTCTCAAAAACATCTTTCTTTATTTGCTATTGGGGAGAATTCCCTTCAGCATAAAATCATGATGTGCATGGATACATAGTGTTATAACCATTATTTAAAAAAAAACATATAGAAAAATGAAATTGGACCATTTCCTTACATAGAAAAATGAAATTGGACCATTTCCTTACACCACACACAAAAATAGACTCAAAATGGAGGAAGGACCTCAATGTGAGAAAGGAATCCATCAAAATCCTTGAGGAGAACACAGGCAGCAACCTCTTCGACCTCAGCCACAGCAACTTCTTCCTAGGAACAACGCCAAAGGCAAGGGAAGCAAGGGAAAAAATGAACTATTGGGACTTCATCAAGATCAAAAGCTTTTGCACAGCAAAGGAAACAGTCAACAAAACCAAAAGACAACTGACAGAATGGGAGAAAATATTTGCAAACGACATATCAGATAAAGGCTAGTATCCAAAATCTACAAAGAGCTTAGCAAACTCAACACCCAAAGAACAAATAATCCAATCAAGAAATGGGCAAAGGACATGAACAGACATTTCTGCAAAGAAGACATCCACATGGCCAACAGACATGAAAAAGTGCTCCACATCACTGGGCATCAGGGAAATACAAATCAAAACCACAATGAGATACCACCTCACACCAGTCAGAATGGCTAAAATGAACAAGTCAGGAAATGACAGATGCTGGCGAGGATGTGGAGAAAGGGGAGCCCTCCTACACTGTTGGTGGGAATGCAAGCTGGTGCAACCACTCTGGAAAACAGCATGGAGGTTCCTCAAAAAATTGAAAATAGAGCTACCTTATGACCCAGCAATCACACTACTGGGTATTTACCCTAAAGATACAAACGTAGTGATCCAAAGGGGCACGTGTACCCGAATGTTTATAGCAGCAATGTCCACAATAGCCAAGTTATGAAAAGAACCTAGATGTCCATCAACAGATGAATGGATAAAGAAGAGGTGGTATATATATACAATGGAATACTATGCAGCCATCAAAAGAAATGAAATCTTACCATTTGTGATGACATGGATGGAACTAGAGCATATTATGCTTAGCGAAATAAGTCAACTGGAGAATGACAACTATCACATGATCTCCCTGATATGAGGAAGTGGAGATGCAACGGGGGTGGGGGTTAAGGTGGTAGGAAAAGAAAAAAATGAAACAAGATGGGATCAGGAGGGAGACAAACCAAAAGAGACTCAATGTCATAAAACAAACTGAGGGGGGTGGGGGGTAGATGGGTTGGGAGAGGGTGGGGGGTTACATTATGTTTAAATTTTAAAAAAGCTTAAATTTAAAAAAAATGTAACAGTTCCTTGTGATAAGACCTCCAATCTGCATATTAACTTCACAGCTGTAACACTATTAATTAAATCCTTTCCTTCAACATGAAAAAAAAAAACATATCAGCACCCTCCTTCCTCTTTTAAATACTTATCCATTGCCTATTCCTCTTTATAGCAAAACTCTTCAAAAACACTTCCCTCTACTCGGGCTCTGGTTTCTCTGCTTACACTTTTCCTCAAACCCATTCCAAGGAGATTATTTGCCCTGAACACTTCACCAGAACTACTTCTATCAAAGTCTCTACTGACTTTCACACAGCTAAATCCAAAGGTCCATTTTCAGCTCTAAACTGACCTTATGTGTCAGCAGTATTTGACACAATCAGTAATTCTATCTTCCTCAGTATTCCTTCTTCACTTGGCTTCCAGGACACCCACACCCTCTTGTGCTTCTCTTCTATAACATTGGTCACTGCTTGTCAGTTTTCTCTGCAGGAGCATCATCTTCTCCACAACCGCCAATGTTGGTATAACCCGGCGCTCTCTCCTGGGTCCTCTTCTCTATCAACCTTCACTTTCTAATGATCTCATTTATTCTCATGGCTTTAACTAACATCTGTTTGCTGATGATCCCCAGTTTTATAACTCTAACCCAGATCCCCTCCCAAATTCTGGAGTTCCATATCCAACTGCCTACTCAATATTCTCCTTGAGTATCTAATATCTAGTATCTCAAACTGAGCATGTCCAAAACTAGACTCTTGATCTTTCCCCCTCAAACCTGTTTTGAAGAGCAAAAAACCTGAAGTAATATTTGATATCCTCTCCCTCTCTTTCTCTGAATAAAATTCAGTCCATCAGAAACTCCTGTTGGCTCTGTCTTAAAACATATATCCCAAAGCCAACGACTTACCACTCTCCATCTGTTACTGTTCTGGTTCAAGCTACCACTGTCATCTTTATCCCAGATTACTACAGTCATCTTCTTCTAAATAGTCTTCTTGTTTCTATGTTTACCCTGTTCTCTTTATAGTCTATTCTCAACACAGAGGCTAGAAGGATCATGTCATTCATCTCCTCAAAACTCTCCAAGAGCCGCTAATCTCAGAGTAAAAGCCCAAACCTTTAAAATAACCTAAAAGGCCCTATGTTTTCCAACTTTCCATCAGCTACCCCTCTGATTTTTAACTCCCATTACATCCGCCTATGCTCACAGCACTCAAGCAACATTGGCCTCCTTTCTGCTCCCTGAGCACTCCAGACATGCTTCCACTCTGGATTCTATATCAGATAGCTCCTTCTTTCCAAAAGGTGCTTTTGTCCCATAAATCCACTTGCCTAACTCTCTTGCCTCTTTCAAGTCTTGATCAAATGTTTCCAGCTCTGTCCCACCTATACTGACCACGCTTTGTAATACTGTAACCTGCCCTATCCCCAGATAACAGTCCCTCTACTTTTCTTCTTATGCACTGATCATCTTTGGACATTCTATACAATTTATTTCTTTTATTTATTATTTGTGGTTTGTCTCCTTTCACTAAAACTAAATCCCAAGACTGCAAAGAAGCTTTGTCCACTGACAGTACAGCCTTAGACCCAGGTAGGACAAGTCCTTGTCCTGGTGCCCTCACCATAGAGAAACTTGATTCCTCCAGCTGTCTTAGCCACACCCAGAAACCTCATTCTAGATCACATTCCCAGTACCAGGACCCCAGAACTCTCTGCCCCAACAGCCTTTGCAGGCTTCTTCTAAGGACCCATTCCTCTAAAATGATACTGCATCACTAGTGGGAGCAAAGCATAGGCCCTAGTGGTGGCCAAAGGGAGGCTGTGAGCAAGGTATATGAATGCAGCTGCAATGTGCCAGCTGGAGTATCCACAGACATGCATAAGGCATCCACAGCAAAAGACAGACCAGGGCAGGAAGAAACAAATGGGGCACACAGAGGTTCCTGGGAGAGGAGCCAGCTCTTTTTAAGCCACGATAAACAGATGACAATCTCAAAGTAGTCCAAGAATTCTAAACTGAAACCCATCTTTGCAGGTGTTTATAAAGATGCATTTGTCACAATAAGAGAACAAAGCATATTATATTTAACAGCTTGTTAGTTTTATCTATAATCTTCAGATTTAGGCAGATGGTGTGTCATTTTTGTGGTTTGCATCGTGTCTCCCCAAAATTCATATATTGGATTCCTAACTGCCACCACAGAATGTGACCTTATTTGGAACAGGGTCACTGTAGAAGCAATTAGTTAAGATGAGGTCACACTAGAGTAGAGTAGGCCCTTAAGCCAATATGACTGCTATCTTTATAAAAGAGGCAAATTTGGACACAGACTCAGACATAAAAAGAACACCACATGAACATGAAAGTAAAGATTGGGGTGAGGCATCTGCAAACCAAGGAACTCCAAAGATTGCCAGCAAACTCCCCAAAGCTAGGGGAGAAGCACAGAACAAATTGTTAGGAGGAATCAATCCTGCCAACTCCTTAACTTCAGACTTTCAGTCTCCAGGACAGTGAGACAAAAAAATATCTTTTGTTTAAGTCACTCGTTTGTGGTCCTTTGTTACAGCAGCCATAAACTAACTAATACATTGGGTCTTCATCTGTTTTCCTGTTTCAGGCCCACAAATACCTGGTACATAGTAGATGCCCAGTAAGTATTTGTGAATTATTGCCACAATAAATGACTGAGCAACCCACCAGTGAACAAGAAAACCAAAGTCCCTAATATTAATCTTTATTCATACAATGTTTTAAAGCTCCTTTCATCTTTTTTATAAATGTACTTTATTTGTTCCCTACAAGAAATCTAATGAGATGGGGAAGGGAGGAATTATTATATGCTTAGAGAATAATGACATTCAAATGTCTCATCATAGCATCATCTTCCCATTCAAATGAAGTTTTAATTGGAATGTGTGCATGTGTGTGTGTGTGTGTGTGTGTGTGTGTGAGAGAGAGAGAGAGAGGTATTTTTAGTGGGGGAGGAGCAGAGGGAGAGGGAGACTCATAAGCAGGCTCCACATCCAGTGTGGAGCCCAACATGGGGCTTGATTTCACAACCCTGAGATCACGACCTGAGCCAAAATCAAGTCAGATGCTTAACTGACTGAGCCACTCAGGGGCCCCAAGAGATGTATTTTTATGTTAAGTGGATGTGAGGGACCCAAAGTATTCGACAATTAGCCACCCTCTCAACCCCCTCCCAAATTGTCCAATCTGATCTTAAAAATTCCTGAGAAATTCCAAATCTTAAAAATTTCCACAGAAAAGTAAGACATCTCAAAAAACACAAGCTAAAAGAATTGGAAGATCAAGAGTGCCAGGGTGCCTCCGTGGGTTAAGCATCTGCCTTGGGCTTGGGTGGGATTGAGCCCCGTGTTAAGGATCCCTGCTCAATAGGAGTCTGCTTCTCCCTCGCCCTCTGTCCCTTCCCACCCCACCTCAAACTCACTCCCTCTCTCTCTCAAATAAATAAAAATAAAATCTTAAAGGAAAAAAAAGAAGAATCTGAAGATCACAGATACAACGTAGCTTTTGGTAACAGTTAAGTAGTTGTGGTACCAGAGACCCACTCCCAGCAAACATAGTTCAAGGTCAAGATTTGATTCCCAGAGGGAATAGATTATTGGGAGGGCCCCACTACTTACATATTATCCAGGCCAAAAGTGAAGACTTGATAGCACTTGGAAGAAATGCTAATGACTAAAGCAAATGCTCAGCAATCTCAGCCCTATATTGCAACACACATGTCACAAATTAAGATATATTTTATTTCCAAGCCAGGATCTTGTGTATTCTGAAAATATTGTAGTTGAACTGATTAAACCTAACTAAAGCTTTTTCTTTAGAAAGAATGTGGAGGCCAACACCTCAACATTAGCACAGAAGTTTCAGTGGATCAAGACAGCCTGCTTAGACTTTAGGCTTTGGTAAGTGTGGGCCATGTGAATTTATTAATTATGGTAGTTTATAATTGCTTATAGTGCACCAAATGACTGGATTTTATCATTAAGGGATGTAGCATTAAACCTTAGGCATTCATGAATACAGATCACAGAAAATTTAGTCCCTGGAACAAAATAGAGTATAAGGAAAGACAACTCTTTCTTTTTTTAATTTTCTTAAATAAGCTTTTTAAACATTAGGTGATAAAAAGAACATTGGCAGAGTGCCTAGGTGGCTCAGTCAGTTAAGCATCCAACTCTTGATTTCAGCTCAGGTCATGATCTCAGGGTATGAGATCAAGCCCACTGGGAATCTGCTTCTTTCTCCCTTCTCTCTCTTTCCATCTCCCCCCTGCCCCCTGTTACTCTTGTGCACACATGTGCACATGCATTCACTCCTTCTCACCCTCTCTCAAATAAATAAATAAATCTAAAAAGAGAGAGAGAGAACATTGGCTGCTTTCTTTAATGGATTTCTTAGAGAGATCTCTAAATACTAGGGCAGAAATTTGAACAGTGGCTGAATTCAAAATGTGTTACTAATTTTAGTGGAGTTGTATTTTAAAATTCCTAGCTGCAGACAGGAGCTTGCCCACTATACTAATTTCCCCAAATTGTGTTCTTCTGTGTGTGTGTGTGTTTGTGTGTGTGTGTGCGCGTGCTATTCTGAAATGCACATAGGGTGATAGAGAAATGGAGGAGACAGAACCAAATTTGAATTCATGTGGCATGCCCATTAGACCGCCATTACGTCAACAAAACAGTTTCAAGCAGGCTCTGCATTTGATCATTAAAGAAACTCTCATTATTGGAGCTCAAATGTTCAAGCCATGGCTGAAGTCATAAAAGGAATGTTGATTGTTAATATTTAAATCAAAAGGACTAGGGACTCTTTTTATAAAGAGACTATGCCCTCTTCCTAGGCTGACGTCAAAAAATAACTGAGATTATTAAATGTTCCAGAATGGAGAAAGCAATTTAAAGATCTGTATCTGTCAGCCTATGGCTCTGAGATTCTGATTTTCCTTAGGAGCCAAGAAGAAATTGGAGTAGCTTAAATAGGTGCCTTCTTTCTTACCATCAGAACAAGGTAATAGAAGAAGGAAAATAAAATAGAGGATGTCAAACTGTGTAGTAATGAGAAAGATATTTCCTTAAAAGAAATATTGAGACCTTAAAACATAGGCTGGGCAGACATGAAGGAGAAATCAGATGCTAAGAGCTGGGAGAAAGAACTACAAAGTTAAAAAGGTGATAACACTCAAGTCTAACTTCTCTGAAGGAAGGTGATAGAAAAGGGCAATATATTTCAGTTGTTACCAGTTCAGAAAGGAAGACTGGTACCTAAAAAAAATCAATCAGATCAAAAGAGGAAACGCCTTGGAGAGCAAATATAATGACATCCTGGAGAGAACTAAGGTCAGAATTTTTTTTTTAAAGAGTCCTCTTAAAGCAGCAGCATTTTGTAAGAACAACTGGCAAACCATCTCTTAAAAACTAGGACAGAGCCCTAAAATGGTTAAGAAAATCTGGTCAGATTTGAGAAGGAAACCCCAGGAAGATAGGGGCAAATGACTCCAAGAATTATTGTGTGACATTGAGAGGAATAGAATTATTGCCAA
Source organism: Taxidea taxus jeffersonii (assembly GCA_003697995.1). Lineage (NCBI taxonomy): Eukaryota > Metazoa > Chordata > Mammalia > Carnivora > Mustelidae > Taxidea > Taxidea taxus. Next base: position 24,696 of record RCUC01163786.1, on the reverse strand, counting down.
GGGGGTGGCATATTTGGAAAACATATTTGGAAAACTTATGGGACTGGTATTCTAAAGAAAAATTAAACAAAGGGAAAACTTACTAAAAGGAAGTCAGACAAGATGATAATGGGTCAAGTCTTGATCTAGAGCACATGTTGGTCTAATAGGAATAGTACCTTTTAGGTGGGACTGTCCTACTCAAGAGGGTCATGATAGTCAAAACTTGTTTGAAAGGGTTGTGTGACAAACACGGAAACTCACTGACTTCATCTTTCTCAAGGCAAAACTCTGAAAGTAAAAAGTGAGAAAAACAAATGTCTGAGGGCAAAGGCAAAGGGAAAAAGAGACTGGGGTCCAGGAAACAATGCTGTCCCTCTGTGAGCTAGGGAAGTAGAGAAGCCAGAATAAGAAGCTGAATACAGAGTTACAAACCCAGCTGAAACAATCTGAAAAGAATAAGAGTATGGAAACAATAAAAGGAGATAAAATACCCAAGACTTTAACTGAAGAAAATACTATTCAACACCTGTAAAATTTAAACCCGAGGAAAGAGTTTTTTCAAGATCAGATGCAAAGATATTAATCATCACTAGACTTCAATTACTTCTATTGTTCATAGACATCAGCCACAGCTTCAGGTAAGGGATCTGCCTCCAGGGAGTCTCCAACTGAAACAAACATGGTGATGGGGGTGAAGATATTCCCTAGGACAGGAGCCAAGTGGAAGAGCTCCCAGTGACCAAGGTTGAGACAGGTTGAACAGTAGTATTAGGTCATATCCCAAAGTATAAAATAGTTATCCATGAGTCTATATTGATATGAATGACTGCATGAATAAATAAATGGTAAAAAGAGAGAGAGAGAGAGAGAAATCTCCCATGCAGAAGAATTCCAAATAATTTATGCAGATATTCTGCCTTCTAGAATGTGAAACATAACTACCCATTCTTTAGGTATGGGTTGAGCATCATGACTTCCTCCTAAAGAACATATGGAAAAGGGGGGGGGAGTAGTTTCTGATGGAGAAACTTAAAAAACACTAACTCAGTCAGATAATGAAGATCAATATCAACAGTGAAAAATCATGGTGACTGTATGCACATTTGGTAAGATTTGAGTAAAATGATCTCTGAGGTCTTCCTTCCAAAAACTCATAGCTTCAGTCTACTCATGAGAAAAACATCAGTCAGACTTAACTGACAGACATTCTACCAAATACTTGACTAGTAATTTTCAAAACTGTCAAGTTCATCAAAAACAAAGAGTGCCTGACAAATTGCCACAGCCAAGTGGAGCCTCCAGAGACATGACTTGCAAATGTAATGTACATCCTAGATGGGACTCTGCAACAGAAAAATGACATTAGGTAAAAACTAAGGAAAACTGAGTAAAGAAAGAACTTTAGTTAATAATAGTGGATCGGTATTGGCTCATTCATTGCAATGAATATACTATACTAATATAAGATGTTAATAATATTAGTGGAGAGTGACATCAGTGAAAGTGAGGGAGTGGGGAACTCCAAAGGACCATCACTCCACAAAAAACAAACAAACAAACAGAAAACAGAAAACAAAAAAAAAACCCTGGCAAAACCTGTCAAAATCAACTTTATTGGAATTATGGAAACAAATAAAAGTCTACTGCAAAAAGAAAAAAAAAAGATGCTTAATCAAGAGAAAAGTGAGTTTTGATAACAATTTTGTAACATTTAAATTACCCTAGCCCCACCCCCAATCCCCAGCTTAGTGGCCCCATTAAAGACAATAGCTCACATCCCTGGTATAGATTCCTAATATGGGAAGAAGCAGAATAGGTCTTACTCTAAAGAACTGTGGCTGTTTTGAGCTACCTAGTGTTTCCTGAAGAACCAGCTCAAAGGGCTTGTCTTTATTTCACCTGCCTTAGAACTCTCCCAGTGCTGAGGTGGCTGCCCAGGGAACATTTGTTGAAAACATTCAAGAGCAAATGTGTTAACACTGCTGCTGTGGACAAGGGATAACAACGGGGCACACACTAGACCAACTGAAATGTCTAGAAAGAAAGGGTAGGGAATGAGATGATTTGGAGAACGAAGGCACTGAAAAGCTTCCACATGTCCATGGGAATCAGTAAGACCCACACATGCTCAGGCCAGGAGCTTGTTCCAATAAGACCTATGAATGCACAAAGCTCTCATCCCTGGCTGACCTTCGGGCTCTAGGCAACAAGAAGTGAAGGCTAAGACAAAACTGCAAGCGTCCTAGCTGAGCGTTGAAGGCACCCTCCAACATACACACAGAGCCCATATATACAAAGACTGGATTTTTAAATTAAAAAAAAAAAAATTGGATTCAATAGTTTGAGGAAATTTCTGTCAAATCACTAGTTGACCACCAAGTAAACAAAATAGGGACTTTAGGGAACAGACACAATAAAGAATACAAACTACTAAACACTAGTCCAGAAAATTCACTAAACAAATAGCTACTATAATAAAAAGCAGCAACAAACTTCAAAGAAAAGAAGTCTGGTTTCCAGAGTCGTCACATTATAATATTCAAAATGTCCAATCTTTAACAAAAAATTATAGGGCGTACAAATAAACAGGAAAGTATGTGCTTTACATGGTGGGAAAAAGAAATTAATAGAAATGTCCCTAAGAAATCCTAGTCACTGGAGTTGGGAGACAGAGACTTTAAGAACCTTTTTAGGGGCGCCTGGGTGGCTCAGTGGGTTAGAGCCTCTGCCTTTGGCTCAGGTCACGATCTCAGGGTCCTGGGATCAAGCCCCACATCGGGCTCTCTGCTCGGCGGGGAGCCTGCTTCCTCCTCTCTCTCTCTGCCTGCCTCTCTGCCTAACTGTGATCTCTCTCTGTCAAATAAATGAGTTAAATCTTTTTAAAAAAAAAAAAAAAAACAACCCTTTTTAAATATGCTCAAACAGCTATCACATACAACGAAAGGAAACCTTAAGAATGATACCTCACCAAATAGACAATGTCAATAAAGAAATAATACAAAACAGACACCGGGAATTATCAGAGTTTGGCTTAATATATATATATTTATCTTCAGACATTGTTGCCTTTGCCTTTGCTTTTGCCTGAGTTTCTTTCTTAGTTAATGTCTTTGTTCACTAACTCCTGTAGTGTGAAAGGAGGAACAAACTAACATTTGTTTGAAGATCTATATGCATGAGGCACTCTGCCCATAGTGTGTGATTTAATCTTCATAGTCAGATAAGCAACGGTATCTCCATTGAAAAAAAAAGAAAAGAAAAGAAAAAGAAGGATATCTCAAAAAAGTCAGGAAATATTTTTGAATCCAGTAGTCAAACCCACGTCTAGCTTGAATTCAAAGTCCATGCGGTTTCTGCCACAGCAGCCTGCCTGAAGATGAAGGGACTCACCCACAGCTCTACCAGATTCCTTTTCTAGTGAAGGGCACAGGGTAAGGAGTTGGGTGAGGAGGTGGGGAGCACTCTGGATCCTGAGGAAGAATAGAAGTGATGGGGAAAATTTTTTATCCAAAGTCCACCTTCAGGAGATACTACCTAAAAGATAATCAGATTCCTGGTGTTGTCAAAATTAATATCAATTTAGCATCTTCTATGGATAATTATGCTTTTTAAAAAAAGCCCACCTGTCTCTCAGTCTCAAACTGTATTATGAGAAATTTCCCCCTCCACCTCCTCATTATCCTAACCTCCTGTGCCTCCCAGAAGCCAATGGATAGTGGTATTTGTGAGAACAACAACCATACCTTCAATACTGTCCTCTACAGAATATCACATTAAAGATATTATTCTTAAAAAGAAACACACATACAAGTTTTCTATAATAGAGATTTCTATTCACCACGAAGTTCCCCACTGATGATAATTCCTTGGAAAGTTGGAGAATCTAAGAATACATCTTTGCCATTTTACCAGTTTAACAGTTTACTAAGCTGAGGTGATTTAAAAGAAGAACATTTTTTTTTTTAAAGATTTTATTTATTTATTAGTCAGAGAGAGTGAGCACAGGCAGACAGAGTCAGGCAGAGGCAGAGGGAGAAGCAGGCTCCCTGCTGGACAAGGAGCCCGATGTGGGACTCGATCCCAGGACGCTGGGATCATGACCTGAGCCGAAGGCAGCTGCTTAACCAACTGAGCCATCCAGGCGTCCCAAAAGAAGAACATTTTTGAGAGAAAAGCCTTGCTCATCTATTGGAAACCAGCTGGAACCCAACCTCCATACACACAGCATCAAAATTACTCAGGCGAGACAGGAACTGAGAACAACCCTAGCAGCACTAGCCGTTCCCACCCCTGGAGCCCTGGAGCTGCAGCCCTGCACACCCCTGCCTTCCTCAAGGAAACCATGAGTGCTGGACCTCCATCTCTGACACCCTGAAGACAAAAGACCTACGTCCTGGGGAAGCCCACAGAGCTGAGTGTGGTTCATCTTTCATTGTCAAGGCTCTTCTCACTGCAGAGTAACTCACTACCAGCCCACAAGAAAGAGATTTGTCGCTCTCTGGGTAGAAGTGCTCAAACTCCAAAGCCATGCTTGCTGCCCAGGCGTGCTGCCTGCTGACATGCATTTCAGGCCTGCCCCAGCTCTGTTTCACACCTGCTCACTCATCAGGACACACAAGTACAGAGGAAGCTTACCTGGCAAAAAATTCAGATTGATCTTTTTTTAGACTTTCAATTATAAATGTGATCAGAGATTCCCCACCACCACCACCAAAATCATTTGATGCAGGAGAAAATTAATCCTAGAGAAGCTTTAGGGGAGTAATCAGGGTAACATCTCCTGTTGGAAAAAGCTAATGCAAACATGATGATAGCAGTGACAATGACGAATATGTATGGGCACTCATGTTTCAGGCACTGTCTCAAATTCTTTACATACATTTGTCAATATAATCCTTGTTACAATGATTATTATCTTGATTCCCCTGATGTGAAAACTAAAAAACAAAACAAAACAAAAAAAAGTAATTTGCCCAAGGTCCCTCAGCTAGTAGGTAGCAGAGGCTATGAACCTAAGAAATCAAGTGCCAGAATTCATCCTCTTAATCACTGAGCTATATTCCATTTCAATTATATTTACCTTTTTTAATCCTTATTTTTAATCCTTATTTCTTATCGTTATTATGCATCAGACACAGTAGTAGTAAACATTATATATATTATTTCAGTTGATCTTTATCATAAATCTGGTAGGCACTACTATCCTTATTTTCTAAAAATCTAACTCATGGGGAGAGGGTGGCAGAACGAGCAAAATAGGGGAAGGGAATTAAAAGGTACAAACTTCTGGTTATAAAATAAATAAGATAATATACAGCATAGGAAATGTAGTTAATAATATTGTAACAACTTTGTATGGTGACAGATCACCAAGGTGATCACTTCTCAATGTATATAAATGTTGAGTCACTATGTTGTACACCCAAACTTAATATAATATTGTATGTCAACTACACTTCAATAGAAATAATATCTAAAAAGATTAAAATAAAGAGGTCAGACTGGTTTGGGACACCCACACACATACAAAAGTCTAATTTGTATTCTCAGCAAGATCTAGAAGATACTGTCTTAGCTAGGATACTCTTAGCTCAGGCTGCTAGAATAAAATACCACAGACTGAATGACTTAAAAAACAGACATTTGGGGACGCCTGGGTGGCTCAGTTGGTTAAGCAGCTGCCTTCGGCTCAGGTCATGATCCCAGCGTCCTGGGATCGAGTCCCACATCGGGCTCCTTGCTCGGCAGGGAGCCTGCTTCTCCCTCTGCCTCTGCCTGCCACTCTGTCTGCCTGTGCTTGCTCTCTCTCTCTAATAAATAAATAAAAAATCTTTAAAAAGTAAACAAAAAAAAAAACCAGACATTTGTTTCTCACCATTGTAGAGACGGGTAAGTCCATGGTCAAGGTGCCAATAGATTTGGTTCCTGATGAGAGCTCTCTTCCTGGCTTGCAGACTACCACCTCCTCATTCTAATCTTATATGGAGGAGAGAAATACTCCTGTGACCCTCCCTCCTCCTATAAGAGCACAAATCCCCTCATGGGGGCTCTGACCTTATGACCTCATCTAAACTTAATTACCTCCCGAAGGCCCACCTCCTAATAAGATCACAGTGGGGACTAGGGCTTCAACAGGCAAATTTTGGGAGGGACACAAACATTCAGTGCATAACATATCAAATCAATGAGTAGAAATATGCTACCTTAAAACAAGATCAATATAAAAATAACATGTTTTGGGAAATACCATTTTTCAAAAGTCATCCTACACCTGATTGCTACATTTCCACAATTACAAAACTTACACATACCACACACGTACAACAATATTATTTGGTTCAGAAACCTCACTTTTAAAAAGAAATAAATTGGCAATGAGAGGTAAAGGGCTCTACCAAGACAACTTCAATATATTATTTTGAACACATTTCTTAACCTCTTTAATTTTTAGCGTCTTTATCTGAAAAATCTCCTGGGATTGCCATGAGGATTAAACTAGTTAATGCATATGAAACACTTAGCACAATGCTTGGAATATTGTTGGCACATAACATATTTCCTTATCACTACTATTATCATTATCATTATTATTATTATTATCATGATCATCACTGGTAGCAGACATGGTCTCCTGATGTTCAATTGGGTATTCTTTTTACATTATCACTGAACAATTTAAAGCATTTTTCTAGAATATCACAAAATACCAATGTTTATATTGTCAGTCAAACTTTTCTTTACATGAGCTCCTTCACTTGATCAAATCAGGAAACTTTTGCTCGGGGAAATCACTCAAGAAAAACACAGTTTACAGTTATATATAGGATCAAACTAAATACTGTGTGTGAAAACATTTTGTAAGTTGCTAAGTGCTATCCAAATAAGATACCGTATTGTCTTAGTGGACTGGATCCACAACAGACTGAGGAGGGCTAGAAAGAAGGGCATATCAGAAAATGACATAATAACCGTCATGTCTTTTTTGTGGCACAAGAGACGGTGTGCGAGTAAGCATAATGGAAAGAGCCTGAAACCAAGAAGAGCAGAAGTAAGGCTGGCTCTCCAGAGCTCTACCCACCCGTAAGGTAGGCACCAGCCCCATGTGGTGACTTCAATTTAAATTAAAGCAAAACTACAAATTCATTTCCTCAGCGACACTAGCCATGTCACCAGTGGCACGAGCAGCTTGTGATTCCCCTATTGGACAGAGGAGCATGGAATGGTTCTATCTCGGCAGATGATCCTGTGGGATGGCATGCTCTAGAGAAATAATGAGGGAAAGGAGATTTGAATTTTTTTTCAAAATACAAAAAAATAATAAAAAAGGGGCACCTGGGTGGCTCATATGATTAAGCGTCTGCCTTTCCCTCAGGTCATGATCTCAGTATCCTGGGATCAAGCCCCACGGCAGACTCCTTGCTCAGCTCGGAGCCTGCTTCTCCCTCTCTCTACTGCTCCCTCTGCTTGTGCTCTCTTGCTCTCGGCCAAATAAATAATTTTTTTAAAGATCAAAAAAGAATCAAAGATATTATTTGATACCATGATGTATCATGATTTATAGCTTTATAGTTTTTACATTATATACATATTTTACTAGACAACTGTTTGGCATGACTGTCTTTTAATGAGAAAATATAGCTGTCACCTTGTTCTAACTTAGTTCTCAACACCTCTGTCATGAACTGTCTCTCCTACAACAATCCGTTTCTAGCCCCCAGGCTCAATCTTCATTGTTCATCTAGCCAAAAACTTTCTTGAATTAAGTTAGGCTTTTGATTGATTATTTCTTTGCTTTTACTCATGATGCTGTGTGCTAGCTCCCTCATTTCTCACTGGATCATTTAACACATTATCTCTCATCATGTAAGTTTTAATATAGAGTTCAGAATCAAATCAAATACCTTGAAAAAGAGGAAACTAATATAAATTCTGAGTAAACCAACTATATAAAAAACAAATTTGTAGCATTTAATGTATGTTTAATACTCCATATGCCAGAGGCTAATTTCTATTCCTACAAAGCATCACACCTGAAGGATAAAAGAAAATCAGAATATTTGTTTTCATTCTTTGACATGTTATTTTCTGACTCTGACTCTCTTACAGACCAGAACCCAGAGAAGCAAGTCACACTGAAGACTACGACCTCTCGAAGGTGACTTCTTGGGGAAGAATCAGAGAAAGACATGCACTGAATTCATTCTTTTCTCTCTGTTTAATCCCCCGTTAGCCTTCTCCTCAGAGCCTTTACATTTCTAAATAGTCCTCCAATTATGCTATTGAACTGGTTTGAGGACCATCCTTAGAAAGCCCTGGATTCGAATAAACTGAAGAGCTTTTTAAAATCCCAATGCTCAAGCAATGCCACACCAATTTTACCGGAATCTCTGCAAATATTTTTTAATGTTCTAAATGACACCAGTGTGCAGATAAGCTGAAAACCACTGGTCTAGACTAAGAACAAAAGTAATTATTTGGGTATTTTAGATAGACCTAAAAAAGTCAAGCACAAGTCTAGCCTTTGCTTTGGTTTAAATATCCATAATTTACTCGCTTTGCAATAAAACATGTAATATATGAGTGTGTGTGCACATATATGTGTGTTTGTATATGTGGTATATGTGTATATTTGTGTGTGCACAAATTAGTTTTAATAGACCTCCCAAAGAGATTAGTTAAAATTTAAAAAACTTTAATGAGGGGGCAACCCTGTCAGGACCCCTCTCACTCTTGAGAGCTTTTTCTATATCTTCACTTAATAAACTTCTGTTGCTTTAAAAACAAAAACAAAAATAGGGGTGCCTGGGTGGTTCAGTGGTTGAGTGTCGGCCTTCGGCTCAGGCCATGATCCCAGGGTCCTGGGATCAAATCCCGAGCCCAGCATCGGGCTCTCTGCTCATCAGGGAGTCTGCTTCTCCCTCTCCCTCTGCCCTTCCCCCTGCTTGTACTCTCTCTCTCTCTCTCTCTGAAATAAATAAATAAAATCTTTAAAAAAAAATAAAATTCTAGCGAGGAATCTGCACTCCGAAGTTATGGGCTTCAAATATCCCTGCCTGTATATACATGATAGAGTATGTCAGTTAGCTTAAGGGATATTAGAAATAGTGTTCCTTGACTAAAGGAATGGTGTTCAGTGTATGTGGACGGGTCGTAAACATTGCACAAGCAGCTCCCTGCAAGTTTCTGTCAAGTCCAGCTCCCCACAGAGTCTAGAATAGTGCTCTGGGCTCACCACTCCACTCAGTCTTGTGTCCTCCAATTTAGGGAACTTTATATCCCCTGATCTGATTAGAGGATTAGCTGATCTTACTGTCAGAACATATATTGTCACAGCCGAGTCAGGAAAACCTTCTCTGTACCATCGATGCAGGTTACTGGTGAGAATGCCCAAAAGATAGCTGAGACTATATTATTTTCTTAGAGTCTTTATTTTTTTCGACTTTTTTGAGACCTAATTGAAGATCAATAAACCTCACATTTCAAGTGTACAATCTGAGCAGTTTGACACATACACACCTTTATTAAAGCATCACCACAATCAGAAAACATTTCCATCACTTCCAGAAGTTTCCTTGTAATTCCTTCTAAGCCAGCCTGACTTCCATCCTGAACCCCCTTCACTGATTTGTCACTACAGTTTGCACTTTCTGTAATTGTAAATAATTAGAACCACACAATATGTACTTATTTTGCCCATATTTTTTATTCATCATGATTTTGAGGTTCATCAATATTTATGCATGTTGCAATACTTTAGTCCTTTTTATCTTTTTATGGTTTTAAATAGTATTCCATTGTATGTATATAACACAATTTGTCTATCCATTCACCTGTTAATGGACAACTGGGTAGCTCCCAGTTTGTAGCTATTACAAATAAAACTGCTATCAACAGTCATACATATAAAGTATGGTGCAGACAGGGCACCTGGGTGGCTCAGTTGGTTAAGTATCTGCTTTCAGCTCAGGTCATGATCCCGGGGTCCTGGGATCGAGTCCCGCATCGGGCTTCCTGCTGAGCAGGGAGCCTGCTTCTCCCTCTGCATCTCTCTGTCTGTTTCTCATGAATAAATAAATAAAATCTTAAAAAGTATATAAATAAAGTATTATGCGTACATATGTTTTCATTTCTCTTGGGTAAATATCTAGGAGTCATGTGTTAGGTATATAGGGAATATATGGGGAATATCTGAGTCATATGAACATATATGTTCTATTTTATAAGAAACTACCCAACCGTTTCCAAAGTGATTGTACCATTTTACATTCCAATCAGCAAAGAACAAAAATTTCAGTTTCTACCTCCTTCCCAACATCTGTATGGCCCCTTTTATTCTATTTTAACCATTCTATTGGTAAATCATTGTATTTTTAATTTGTATTTCCCTAATAACTCAGGATTTTTTATACACCTATTGGGCACTTATATATTTTCCTTTCGGAAGTACATTTCAAATATTTTGCTCATTTTTACTGGGCTGTCTTATTGACTTGTGAGTATTCTTTATAGAATGTATGTACAGGTCTCTTGATATGTTAAAAATACTCTCCATTCTGTAGATTGCCTTTTCGTTTTCATATTTCATAAAGCAAAATTTCTTTTTTAAAAGTGCAACTTACCATCTCTTTTATATATGACATGCTTTAATGTTCCAACAAACCTTCACCTATCGCAAAGTTACAAAGATATTCTGCTTTCTTCTAAAAGTTTTATAGTTTTTGTTTTTATTTCATACTTTGACATTTAGGTCTATAATCCATTTTGGGTTAATTTTTGCATAATGTGTGATGTAATCAAAACATTTAATTTTTTTTCCAGACTGCCCTGGATCAGTAACCCAGGTTCTGGCATTTATTGTAGACCTTAGGCAACTCAATGTTTCTGGGGCTGTTTCATCACCAATAAAATATAGGATTGCTAAAAGGATCTAGGTTATGTTTAACATTCGGCACGTGTTAGGTACTGCTAACACTGCGGATATGCATCCCATTTGAAAAGTAATCACACTGGGGGAAGAACAGGAAAGATGACTAAAAGTGTGAAAGTTAAATTGTATATACATGGGAATTAGAAAGAAGGCACTGGCTGCTGAAACTGTGTAGGTTTGTACGGCATTTAACTTCAACTCTTCCCCCACTACCGCCAGGTGTTGGGCTGGTGTCTTATACAAGACACACAGATTCCAATCTCTCCTAAATTCAAATCCCACTTTAATCCACCCCTTTGATGTGTGAAACGGAAATCTCTAGAGGCTGGGGAAAATGTTTGCTCTGATTATACAGAGAGCTCAAACTTATGGCCTAAGAATCCAAACCGCATCATAAGAATCCTTTGTTGGTACAAATGTGGCCAGAGGGTTATTACTTTGAAAATAAATGCAATTTAATAAATGTTTATGTAGCACCAAGATTATGGAATCTTAAAAACTCCTGAAAAATGAAACTCATATGTTCCCCCAATAAAATGTTCATTGTTCAAGCTCATAAGGGCTTCGATGAGAGTGATTCCATTTTCTCTACACCAGTCCACAGCATGAGCTTCTTACCATTGTAGTTCCTAAACATCCCTTGAAATCTGCATAAAGATTTTAATTGCAACCCTTGGAGGCACTCTCTTGAGTGCATTGTCTGTATCCCTCAAAATCACCATGCACTCCCCGTACCCAAAATGAAAATAAAGACTTCTTTTTTATAACTACAGAGAGCTTCTGCACACTTCTTTCAGAGATAGGGCAACTTGACTCCTCAGCAACCAGATCAGTGGCCTCCATCACTAATCACCCATCACTCATCACCCAAACAAAAGTCAGAGGAAGTCTAAATGGGGAGATTGTGCTCTTTATGTATTTTGAGGCTCTAAACAACCACAAGCAGAAAAAAGAGAGAAAAGGTCAAAATCAACAACATAACAAAACTTTCCTGTCACACTGATCCCTACAAGGTAATGCATGTTACAGAAGGAGAAGCCAGGTTTTCGTCAATGCCCACCAGCTAAAGATCACCAGGAACATACAAAGTTGGGTTTATTGCTCTTTGCTATAAGGGCGGGGGGGCACAAACAGGGAATCATGGGGCATCTCAGTAAAAGGATGTTGAAAAGCACTTATGATTGGATTTAGACATGTGTTAGATGATTGGGTCGGGGGAGGGCATGTTTCAAGGATGTAGGGCTCTTCCCTGCATTGAGAGTAGGAGGAAATTCTATGATTGGAATAAATCTTATCCATAAGATGAAAACAATGAATCAAGGCAAAAGGTATAATTGGTAAAGAATCAACAGTCTAGAGGTGCCTGGGTGGCTCAGTTGGTTAAGCATCTGCCTTCAGCTCAGGTCATGATCTCAGGGTCCTGGGATCAAGTCTCGCCTTGGGCTCTCTGCTCACTGGGTAGTCTGCTTCTCCCTTTCTCTCTGCCCCTCCTTCTCACTTGTGTTCTCTCTCACTCAAATAAACAAATAAAATCTTAAAAAAAAATAAAAATGAAAAAAGAATCAACAGTCACTCATGTTAGCCAAGATAGGAGAACATTTGGTATTTCTATTTTTGGACAATATTCATGTGCTCAGTCATGGTCAGAGTGGTCTTGTCTAGTGTCATTCTGTGAAGCCAGTCATGTTCAACAGGACAGACACCATGGTCTAACTGCAAGTGTCAGGTCAGCTCCTAATGACAGGGCCCACCTGATAGTGCAATGTCAGTTCCTAGCTGTCATTTTGTCAATTGTATGGAAACATACACCAAGGAACATGACCTAGTCTAAGAGATGGTGGATGGCTTCCTCCAAGGAACTGACATTTCAACTGAGAATTTAAAAGATAAAAGGTCTTCTGTTGGCACAGCCCAGGGGTTCATTTAGCCCTTCTTTCTATTTCTTTGTATTTCTTTCCATTCACCAAGCCTATTTTTTCCTGCATGTGAATTATACCTAGGGGCACCTGGGTGGCTCAGTGGGTTAAGTGACTGATCTTGATTTTGGATCAGATCACAGTCTCAGTGGGTCCTCAGATGGGGCTCTGCCTTGGGCTCCATGCTCAGCATGGAGTCTGCTTGAGATTCTCTCCCTCTCCCTCACCCTCTGCCACTCCCCTCACCATGCTGTGTGTACTTGCTCTCTCTCTCTCTCTCCAAAATAAATAAACAAAATCTTTTTTTTTTAAGATTTTATTTATTTATTTGTCAGAGAGAACGGGAGCAAGCACAGGCAGACAGAGTGGCAGGCAGAGGCAGAGGGAGAAGCAGGCTCCCCGCTGAGCAAGGAGCCCGATGTGGGACTTGATCCCAGGACCCTGGGATCATGACCCAAGCTGAAGGCAGCCGCTTAACCAACTGAGCCATCCAGGCGTCCCAGTAAACAAAATCTTTAAAAAAAAATCATGTTTAGACAGCACGTATCAAAACTGGTTTCTCACATCACTCCCAACCTTCCCTAAAACAAGAGCATTCCCTGGCTGTGGAGTTTCTATGGTAGTTTCTATTGTAAGAAAATAATAGTAGTAGTAGTAGTAGTAGTAGTCACAATAGTCATAGTAGTAGTAGTTGTAGTACTAATACTCTAGTTCAATTCAAAAGGAAAGTAAATGCATACAAAAAATGGGATCAAAGATGTTAAAAGACACTATAAGATAACCGGACAGGAAATAAAACGATCTAGTGTTTCCTTTCAAAAGTGCATTTCTGATACAGAGTGAGATATCAAAAAATGAAAGAAAGATTTGTTCTTCAAAGCTGAATCTGGTTAGTACCTGGACAAAGGTGAGGGAAAAAATGTATGTATCATTTTTTCTACCTCATTTCAAATCTTGATGGCATAAGAAATAGAACTTTATCCAACTGCAGAATTAGCGCACTTCTGCAAAAACTCACCTGATCAAAGTCTTTAAATCTCATGGAATTCCAGATCTCCAGATGATTTTAGGAGTTTAAAAGGCTTAAGGCCTTGGGTCAATGGGCTGAACATCCCACCTGCTATTAGACTGTATAATGAATGATTTAAATAAGATCTTTCTATTATCTGACAAAATAAAAGAATCCCTCTGAGAACTGGCTGTGCCTCACCACTGGGAAGAGGGCACCACACCCTTAACCCTAGAATGGCCATGAGGGAGTATCTCGTTGATGATATACTAGGACTTTTCTCACTACTTATGACTTGGGTATTTGAATTCCAGTGGCATCTTTATTTTAAATATGTGGTTCTGAGGGTAAACCATAGTAGTAAAATAAAGTAGTTGGGTTATTTTGTATTTTCCTGGCCATCAAGAGAGAATGCATTAGTAAACATCTCAAAGTCATTTTTGTTATTTTAGTTATAAGTTCAGATTTAATTTGTTGAAATTAAATCTGAATTATGAGGATTCCCTAATTAGTCAAAAATTGTGCTGCATACTCTTGCCTCACGCCCATATCACAATGTCGTAGAACAAGTATTAACATCCCTGGGTTTTTTGGAAGAAGAGTTAATAAGGAACTATATTACTCTGCATAGGACACTGAGAAAATCAAAGTGCTGCTGATGGTGAGAAGCCCAGCATATGAAATAGCACAGGAATCTCATCTCTGACCAAAGACCATCTTCAAAGTACATTTAGCACAGATTCAAAAATAGTGTGAATTCAGAGATCCAAGCACAGAAGTCGGCAGAGTAGATCTCTTTTACAGATAGGGAGATTGAACACCGTTTGACTGCGAATCAATTTCACAGGCACTCATAAAAATGTCTGTGTAATTACAGGATACCAAACCCAATGCCCAGCATCTAAGAACTAGCCCGAGGAGGCAGGGGCTAATTACTGTCTAGGATGTAAAAGGGCACAAAGCACCTGGGAATCTAATTCCAGTTCACTACAACATGCAGCAGTGGGTGTCTAGAAGTTAAAACACTCTTAGATTTCACAGTTCTTTTTACTGATAAATATTTGCCAACATATCTTGTATAATCAGACATATTTTAAGAGCTTGGAAGTCCTACTCATTTAAAATGACACAAGCTAGTTGAAGAGCAGCCTCAGCAGCCAGCAGGGGAGCAGCGGGGGCGGTGGGGGGAGGGGGGCAGGAACACTGGGCTACAAGAGGACCACAGTGTTGGGACCCTCTGAACAGTTTTGCTTTCTTTTTTTCCACTGTTCTGTTTTGCTAATTAAAGGGGAATTTGCTCAATATTTCTGTTTTTGTAAGTAATTCTTTTGCTTTATGTTTTAAAAAAAAGAAAAGTATAGACATTCGTTTTGGCTGTTTTATTAGGATGTATAGCTAACGATATGTCAGGGATTTAGCTGCTCTCTGACGTACCACACATAAATAAACAGTGCAGCAGGCTCAAGGCTCTCGCCCATTTTGGAAAAGAGAGGAACACGACGGTAACCTGCAAAAGGAATCATATCCAATTAGGACAATAAAAATCAATCAGCAGTGTTCTCGATAGTGCTACTGAGACTCTATCTTTACTAAGCCTATGGAAAAACTATGACCACGTCATTATATTCCTCTTGTATATGAGAGAAAATATCTGAAGGTTCTATTCTGACTTCTTACTGCCGAACACTGAGCACACAGATCACACTTTTCCTCCCTCAAAGTGCAGTGTGCTAAATTCGCCACCACCCTTCTGCTGCAGGAAGACTCTGGTTCCGGGGTACTGCTCAGATGGTGCTAGAGAAGTAAACACACTGAGACAAGGTAATTCAGGGCATTGTATAAATCACCTCCACAAGCTGACGGCAACATGAAGTCAGCCCTGGAAACAGTCAAGAAAGGATGATCTTGGGCTCCCAGACCCTTTTTGGGCTGGAAGAATGAGTCCCTGCTTCTCCCTTCTCTTTGATTCCCATGCTTTATTTCTTTGTGGTAGTCATGACTACTCTTAATTGAAACAAAAGAGCGACGATCCATGTAAAGAAATACTAAGACATGCCAAGTTTGTCTAATTTATCTTCCTAGCGATCCCAAACCACAATCCCACCTTCCACATGAGAACACATTTCTATACTACCACTGAGAGAAAATATGTGTCAATGCATAAAAGTTCCTTTATCTCTGACTGTCATGGGTAGAGCTATCTGGTGTATCAATGTGTTTCTTTGGCAAATGCAAGTTCTAATGGTCAGCACAATCATCTTACTTTTCAGAATATTACCTTTGTTCATGCATAGAACTGGTAAAGTATATTGGCCAAGAAATTCATTTCCAGTTATTAGACCTTGATTTTCAACAACAAAACGTATCAGAGCCAATTCTGGCACCTGAATAATGAATGTGAATGTTTCATTCCATCTTGGACAAAAAGCTGAAATACAAAGGAAGATATCATCAAAGAATCATAGACACTATGTCTAGGGAGTAATGCATGGTATCTGTTCTCTGGTATTTTTTCTTTTCAACATTTACTAATATTAATAGCTTACGTTTTAGAGCACTTGAATTTTTCACACATCCAGTGAGAAAGGAATAATGATAACAATAACAATAATTATTAGGTTTTTAGTATTGCTGGGCAATATGATAAGAACTTTAAGTAGGTAATCTCATTTTAACCTTACAACAAACCCATCAGGGTTATTACTATCCACATTTACGGATGAGAAAACTGAGCCAGAAAGACGTTACGTAACTTCCTCAGAGTTTCACATACACAGCCATTAAGTGGCAGAGCAGGAATTCAAACAAATGGAGTCCAATTTCAGAGCAGAAGCATTTCATCACTAGGCAATATGACTGCGGGGTTCAGGCATTTCCCTAACAAAGGAGTTAAATAACATCATTTTTCTATACCAGCTCCTATTATGGGACGAGCTCCATAGACAGTTGTTGCCTAAGAGCTAAGTGCTCCAAAGCCAGCCTTTGATCTTCTTTTGAGTAAGTGCTCATTTTAAAGTTCCCAAGTTGTCGAGTCATTTAGATCTTCAGCAAATTAATCATCCCAAACAATAATCTCTTGCCAAATAAGAAATCCAAATTGTGTCACAATATAACCCAAATCATCCAGTACTTAAGCATAATTTAATGGAATCAAGAAATTCATATCCAGATCAAATATATAGTCTACTTAGGTTCAGAGAGAAATAATATGTATCACTTTCATGTACAAAGGTAACGCTATGCTTGCCACATAAGTAGGTTTTGTTCTTTGAGTTACGTTTCCAGAAGCATTAAAGAATTTGTGACTAATTATATTTTCTGTTTTCTGGGTGACTCTGTGGTCACAAGCACACATTTACCAGATAGTAATCCAGGATGCAGTCTATGCCCATGAAAATATTAAACCAATTGGCTCATGCTGATATAATGAATGTATTGCTTTGCCTTAAGAAAAGAAATAATTCCATGGAGTGCAAGGGCAGATCTAAGAGTCAATTTTTTTATAGACACTTTAAAATGGGCACAAAATTCTTATACTGATTTGTCTTCCTCCTCTAACCCTACTTCACTATAAACTCTCTCTCTCACACACACACACACACATAAATCATATGTATCATATAAGAAAGCCCTTTTAGGGGAGGAAGGAAGGAAGGAAGGGAGGGAGGAAGGGAGGAAGGAAGGGAAAGAGAAAGAAAGAAAGAAAGAAAGAAAGAAAGAAAGAAAGAAAGAAAGAAAGAAAGAAAAAGAAAGAAAGAAGGAAGAAAGAAAGAGAAAAAAGGAAGGAAGGAAGGAAGGGAAAGAGAGGAAGGAAAGAGGGAGAGAAGGAGGACACCAAATCTGATAGTTACAAATACAGTTTTCTCGAGCATGACCAAAACTGAAGAATTACTTCCACACCTTATCCAAATGTGATCTTTTTCCTTCCAGACTCTCATTTCTCTTATTACACCACAATTACTTTAGTAGCTAAGCCATCCTAGAATCCCCCTTGTCCAGCTACCTAGATTTTGTTCCTGCTAGTCTTCCTCATGTACATCCTCCACCCTTTTTCTGGTGCCATGGGCCTTCTTTGACTGGAATTCCTCATCCTCTAGCCATGAAATCATATCCTGACTCTATTTCATATTTCTCATTTCTCTTGCATACACTGCTTTTTTTTTTTTTTAAAGATTTTATTTATTTGTCAGAGAGAGTGAGCACAGGCAGACAGAGTGGCAGGCAGAGGCAGAGGGAGAAGCAGGCTCCCTGCTGAGCAAGGAGCCCGATGCGGGACTCGATCCCAGGATGCTGGGATCATGACCCTAGCCGAAGGCAGCTGCTTAACCAACTGAGCCACCCAGGCGTCCCTTGCATACACTGCTTTTTACCTAATCTGCAGAAACAATTTCACTAAAGCTCAACTATGTTAGTGCTATCTCCCTGTTTAAGAGTTTTAATTTTGTTCATTTTCTACAGAAAAGACATTACCCAACACCTTATCATGCCTTTCACGAATTTCCATGACCATCCCCAACATAACTTTTTCATTTTACCTCACTCTGTATTCCACCTATATTAAACTTCTGGATTTTTCCCTAGCATGTTTTAATTTAGTCTTCTCCAGGTTTTAGGGCTCATATTATTCCTTTTGCCTTCAATGCCTTCATTCTCAATCTCTGTAAAAAATTCTATTCATTCTCCAAGAACATCTCCCAATTTGCCCATTCCACTACAATTCTTTTACCTTCCTTAAAATACTAATGACTCTATCATACTAGTTTTATTGTATCTTACCTCCCATATCAAATTGGAAACTATCTACAATAGAGTTGATTTGGACATATATAGTAATACATTAAGCAAACAGAGATTTTAACTTTTTTTGATACTTATCACCAGGCTTCTATAAAAGAGGCTCAGTATTGTTAGATAAACTAAATTTAATTTCTGTAGGAATATTTCCATAAAACTCAGGAATATAATCTAAATTCTAATGGGAACTAGAATCATATTATAAGGGATGCCTCGAGTAAGTAAATGTTCTGTGCATTTTGTCATGAAGATTCAAATAGGGGGATGAAGAGAACAAGAGATAGGGTACTACAAGCTTCCTGACGTAAGCAGTTACCATTTCATGACGCTGCCATGGTAGTATGCCTTCAAATCCAAGGCTTGCTAAATAAGCCAGTGAGTCATCACCAACATCCTTTCCCATAGATAACCTAGGATGAAGTAGCCAAAACTTCCCAGATCTTTTTTCCATACCCTTTACCCTAGGGGAACACTGGAGGAGTATTCAGGGTGTCAATACAAGGACAGGTGGTGGGTATTATTAGAGATTATCACCCAAGGGGAAAAAAAAAGAGACTAATACGACTGCATCTGTTTTTCCATTGGTGCCATTTAACCTGGCACATATTTGCAGACTCTGAAATGAAGCCCACTACACTTTGGGAATATCCACACAAAGAAGATTCTAGACTCAGGAATCAGTTCGAAGGTCTCCTCCAAGGTGACCCTAACTGAAGGTCAACCCCAGAAATCTACACTTTAATGTCCTTAATGACTTCAACCTCAATGAAGATGTGATGCTGTCAGTAGTGTATTACATAAAATATCATGGGATGCTGGAACTGAAAATCTTACCCAAGTCATTTCTTCCATTCCTACATTTCCCTTCTGGCAAAAATGACTGAATTATGAATCCAAATATTGTATGAGTAGGTTTCTATGGCATCCTTAGCCAGAGCCAAAAGCCACAGACCTTTGATCTAAAATAATTCAAACAGTGAAATAAAAATGGGTAACATACTATATCAGAATAATCATGTTCTTTACTTTACACAAAGACTAGAAGAAGCTAAGTAGATTTGCAGCCATCAAAATGTCCCTTTAATTCAGCAATATAGGAAGAGACATAAAAAGGAGGTCAAAGTGAAAAAAAGGTAATAATTTTTCAGGTTAGATAATCTTTTGTATCTGTAATCTGAAAATACATCTAAACAATACATTGAATCATTATCAAATTGATTTCACTGCGTATAATACTTTGGTCATCTTAAACCTAATGCAAAGCCCTTGTCTTATGAATAATAAAGATGTCTCAAAATTCTATGAATAAATAAATGTTAAGCCTTCCAACAAGAAGCCTAGCAGAAGTTCAATAAAAATATATTAGGAGCTCACCATTTCTTTTAATTACACGAGTCTGCTGTCTCACATGATCATCGGGAACACCAAAAATTTCTAGAATCACTAGTGTGTTAGCTTTGTTAGATGATGAATGGTTACTGGGAGGTAACTGGATACCACTGATTAGCTGCACAAAAATATTTGAATGCAAAAATTTAACAGGATATAAAACTGTGTGATCACATAATTTCAAAATAAAATATGTATTCCCAAAAAATGACAGACTCTCAATTCCCACAAAAATATTAAAAATGGAATATAATGCACATTTTAAACCTTAACTCTTATCCTCAAGTGATGGTAGGTGAATACTAGGAATATGTCTACATTATTCTATTTTACCTGTATATAAACATAATAAAATTCACATTGAGTTTTATAGTTCAACATTTTTTTTATTTTTAAAGTCTTTGTTATAGTTGTTATAAGGCATTGCTTGAAAGTATTATTATAATCATAGTCTACTGTAATTCAGGCTGAATTGTTAGCAGAGTTCATGTTAGCAGAGTGAACTAACATGAACTATTTTGAAATTCATACTGTATGTAAATAGTCAAAAATTAGAAATAATATTAATACTACTTCTGAAATATAAGAAAAAAACTACATAGTTTCCTATAACAGCATTTTTGATAGTATAATTTATTTTTGATAATTTATGATAAAATTTTATATTACCTATTATTGTCAATATTATCATAAGTAATGTGAATCTGACAAAATCAATGATTTCATACATATATTAGGGACTGGGTATCAGAGGAACACTTAAAGTAATTAAATTAAATTAAAGTAATAGTTTCATTTAACCTTGTATTGTCAAACTAGCTGTTGAAGCTAAGTTTTGTCTTACTTTAAGGACCAAAGTCTAAACGAAAAACACTATTTCAAGTGTGCTAATTTGTAAAACATACTGATATAAAAATTGAGGCAAATTTCAATTTCTGAAGATAATATAATAAAGAGGAACAAAATAAATAATTGTTTGAAAAAAAAGAAAGGAGGAAGGAAAGAAGAAAGGAAAAGGAAAAAAAAGAAACAGAAAAAGTGTCAGTGTATTTTTCCTTTCCTACATCCATATATTATAACATTAGCTGGAAACCAGAGCGACTGTGCAAATATTTAACAACAACTAAAGAATGGGCATTGATCAATCAGCCTTAATTAGACATTGAGGTAGTTAGAACATTGGCCATAATCAATAAGTACACTGATACCAGAGGTTCCCACCTGGGTATCTCCTCCACAGGTAATAGACCCTTACCAATATGGAGAAGGTTTGGCTTTGGTGCAACTTGTGTCAAAAAAAAAAAATTGTCTGACTAAAAAATAATAACAATTGAATATGAGAACTGAAAAAGAATTTAAAGGCTACTATTCAAATACTTTTTACACTCTGATTCACAGAGCCCTTCCAGATAGATGTCAAAAAGAAAATCCTTGGGATGCCTGGGTGGTTCAGTGGGTTAAGCCTCTGCCTTTGGCTTGGGTCATGATCTCAGAATCCTGGGATCCAGTCCCACATCGGGCTCTCTGCTTGGCCGGGAACCTGCTTCCCTCTCTCTCTCTCTGCCCATCTCTCTGCTTACTTGTGACCTCTGTCTGTCAAATAAATAAATAAAATCTTAAAGAAAGAAAGAAACCTTGATGGTTAACTAGAGTACCTCTACTTTCATCTATTGGCCTGCATAAGATTTTAAACTTAGAAAACGGATGCATCATTTTTATAAGTTTGAAAATAATTGACCTAATCCAAAACTCTCAATTTGCAAATGACAGAGATTAAATCAGAAATGTTGAAATGTCTTCATCAAGGACATAAAACTAACAGCAAAACTAGATTTCTTGATTCCCAAAGCATGTCTTCCACAATTTGTGCAAGTTATAATCAAAGCTCTCCAGGATCATCAAACCAAGATAGAAGGACCCACGTGGCTATCTATGGTAGCAGTTTCTTGGGAAAATCATTAATCCTGCCTGTTTTATATCAGGCCACTTACATCCCTATATGAAACCCTTCAGAAACAAAGAGGTAGCATTTGTAAGCATCTGTGCATACTAGCTATCTTCCATCTTTGCTTTCTCAATAAAAGAGTATATCCATTCTCTTTACCATTCTCAAATTGAAAAAGAAATCATTCAACTAACTGACATATATTGAGCATATACTTTGTGTCAGGCACTGTGGAGAAGACTTGAACAAAACACGGTCTTTATCCTTCTAGAACCTTCTAGAACAGACAAGAGAGGAAGACAAGCCCAAGTAAATAAACAATTACAGGCATATCTCATGTTACTGAGCTTTGTTTTCCTCTATTTTTCAGGTATTGCATTTTTTTACACACTGAAGGTTTGTGGCAATTCTTCATTGAGCAAGTCTATGGGCACCATTTTCCCAACAGCTGTGGTTCACTTCATGTTTCTCTGTCACGTTTTGGTAATTCTCACACTATTTCAGATTTTGTCATTATTATTATAGTTCTTATGAGAATCTGTGATCAGTGATCTTCAATGTTACTATTGTAATTATTTTGGGGGTGCCACCAAGCATGCCCACGTAAGACAGCAAACTAATGCATGTGTGTGTTCTGACGGCAGATGAGGCAGAAACAGCAAGAGAACTACCATCAGAAGCGGAGCCTGGAGATGTGACTGAATTACTCGAATCTCATGATCAAACTTGAACAGATGAAGAGTTGCTACTGATGGGTATGAGCAAAGAAAGCAGTTCCTTGAGCTGGAATCTACTCTTGGTGAAGATGCTGTGGCAGTGTTTGAAATGACAGCAAAGGACTTAAAAGACTACATCAACTTAGTTGACCAAACAATACCACAGCCACCCCGACCCTGAGCAAGCGCCCCCCTGCTCAGTCAGCAGCCATCCACATCCTGGCAATACCCTCCATCAACCAAAAGACTGTGACCCCCTGAAAGCTCAGATGACGGTTAGTATTTTTTAGTGACAAAGTATTAATTAAGGTATGTACATTATTTTTTAGACATAATACTATTAAACACTTAACAGACTATAGTATAAACGTAACTTTCATAGGCTCTGGGGAACCAAAGAGTTCATTTGACTTGCTTTATTGTGATATTCACTTTCTTGTGGTGGTCTGGAACCAGACTTGCAATATCTCTGATGGAGGCCTGTGTAATACAGCGGCGTATTGCATGTGTATGCACCTACAGAAGGTAAGGAAAAACAAAACTACAAAAAGAAACCTAACTAATTCAGTGTAGGAAAAAAAATTTCCAAAAAGAAGTGACCCTTAAGTCTTGAAAAATGAGTCTGAATCAATTCACAGGCAGGTGAAGGATGGAAGAATGATCCAGTCAAAGGAAAAAGCATCTGTAATGCATGGAGTTTTCATATGGTTATAGAGTAAGTGTAAGACTAGAAGTCATGAGAGATGGGCCTAGAGAATTAGGCTAAGCCCTGACTAAGCAAGCAAGCAGGACGCCCAAAGAAACATAAGTAGGCATGATGAGATTAGCACTGGAGCACAACGCCTCTGGGCAACCTGTGGAAGATCATCAGGAGGACTGAGATGGGCTATGTGAAAAACCCTTAAGACTTATAATGTGATGGAATAATGTGATGCCAAGTAACAAATTCCTTAAAAGGGGGGAGAGGTGGAGAGTGGCAAATGGCATCAGACCAAGGGATTGGATAAGGAAGACTTTTCGAATCAAAATTTAGAGATGGGACAAGGGAAGGGACAGATGTGGAACAGAGGAATGCTTCCCAATTTCCTAGCCTGAGTTAATTGACACATTGAATTCAATGGGGTTCAATGACATTTAAAGAAAGTAAGATGGGACTAGAAAGGGATGTTCAGCCTTTAATATAAGAAGGTTGACAGAGCAAGGATTAAACAGGTAAGGATATTAAGTAGGATATTTAAAATATGTCTTTACATCCCAGAAATGAAGTCAGATTAAAGATTTGAGCATTGTTGGTACTTAAAACCATGAATGTATATAAAAGGACATAGGATAATGCTTAGTTTGAGATGAGGTTTAAGAAAAAGCCTTAGTCTAACAGACACATGAAAAAAAATGCTCTACATCACTGGGCATCAGGGAAATAGAAATCAAAACCACAATGAGATACCACCTCATATCATCAGAATGGCTACGATTAACAAGACAGGAAAGAAGAGATGTTGGCAAGGGTGTGGAGAAAGGGGAACCCTCTTACACTGTTGGTGGGAATGCAACCTCGTGCGGCCACTCTGGAAAACAGCATGGAGGTTCCTCAAAAAGTTAAAAATAGAGCTACCTTATGACCCAGCAATCGCACTCCTGGGTATTTATCTGAAGGGTACACAAATAGTGACTTGAAGGGACACATGCTCCCCAATGTTTATGGCAGACAAATACCATATGATTGCACTCCTGTGGGATTTAAAAGCAAAACAGATGAACATAGGGGAAGGGAAGGAGAAATAAAATAAAAACAGAGAGGGTGGCAAACCTTAAGAGACTCAACTCTGGGAAATAGGGTTGCTGAGGGGAGGGAAGTGGAGGATGGGGTAACCGGGGGATGGGCAGTAAGGAGGGCATGAGATGTGATGAGCCTTGGGTGTTATATGCCACTGATGAATCACTAAACTCTACCCCTGAAACTAATAATACGCTATAGGTTAACTAAACTGAATATAAGTTAAAAATTAAAAAAAAAA
>RCUC01163785.1:0-50926 GCA_003697995.1 Taxidea taxus jeffersonii | reverse complement strand
ATGACTGTGGTCATACAGACTAAGGATAGGAGGAAATCCATATGGGGAACAAAGGTTTGAGTTGGCTATTCTAACTGAAGTTCTACTGTACAGAAGGGACAACCTTGGAAGTCTGGAACTTTGACAATAAAAGGCCTCCATGTGATGGGGGAAAAAAGGCAAAAGAAAAATTAAATTTCCTTACTACTTACAGCCCATTGCAAGTCCTTAAAAAAGGCAGAGTGAGGGACACCTGGGTGGCTCAGTTGGTTAAGCAGCTGCCTTCGGCTCAGGTCATGATTCCAGCGTCCTGGGATCGAGTCCCACATCGGGCTCCTTGTTTGGCAGGGAAGCCTGCTTCTCCCTCTGCCTCTGCCTGCCACTTTGTCTGCCTGTGCTCTCTCTCTCTCTCTCTCTCTCAAATAAATAAATAAAATCTTTAAAAAAAAAAAAAAAAGGCAGAGTGACATTCCTTGAGGAACTCAGCTGCCTCAATGTTAACTTTGTTATCGGCAAAAGGCAATCTTAGCCAGAACCCCAGAATCCTGTGAATCTGCTTGAATATATAAAAATTCCTTTGGAAATTTCCTTTATCTCTACCCCCCAAGATACATGTTGACGATCATCACCCAAGTATATGACCCACTGATATACATCTGAAGGGTCTCATGACTGAGTTTTTACTTAAAAGTAATAAATGACATTTTCCCAACAATAGCTGGCCCCCTCAAGGTCCTGGAAACCTTGTTTCCAAAACAAGGTTTGGAGACTTGTGCTATCCCTTATTCCCTCCCAACATGAAAGTATATAATGGGCCACTCGTGATCTCAGTGCAGATCTTCCTGCCCACAGGTCCCGCCCCCTTGCTTAAATAAAACTACCTTTCTGCACCAAAGATGTCTCAAGAATTTTTTCTTGGCTGTTGGCTGTGAACCCCAACATCTTTCCTACCTCACAGGGACCATGGAATTTGTTAAAGCTACTTCAGTTAAGTTGCCCACACCATGGATAGTTGCTGTCTAAAGTGCTTTCTTAGCTCCCACTTCCAGAGCCCACCCATACGCCTGATTGCTTTGCCTAGAAATTTGTTTCTCTGACTTCAAATACCCCCAAATAGCAGCTGCCTCCTCTGACCCTTATCACACCCTCACCTGCCCACCATTCATCCTTGTAATCAGTTCCCAGCTCCAATTGGTTAGACCTGACCTCACCTGACCTCAACTACCATCTGTTCTTAGAGCAGAGCCTGAGGCACATACAGGCTGTATCCCTAATCCAGTTATTGCAGTGAGTCCCCCACTGCTACCATTTAACCATGGTAACTGCCTCCTCCCCCAAAAAATGCATCCACACACATGCATGCATGTGCATGCGTGCACACAACATACACACCTAAAAACACAAAGAGCTAACACTCTAATTATCAGATGGTTACAAAGCTAATTCCTGGAAAATGGAGACAATCCTTTTCGCCTTTTTTTTTAAAGCTATATTTTTACTATAAAACTTCCTCTTCAGTCAAAAATTTTTTTTCAGGAAATAAAGTCTTCACAAAATTATTTTCTGTGCCTACATGTACCAAAGCATTTAGGCAATTCTAATAATTTCATTAAAATAAATCACTAAAGAAAACAAGTTAGTCTGCTTTTCCCTCCAAACACACACCAAAAACAAAAACAAACAAACAAACAAAAACCCCAACTAGTATTAGTTTACCAAATATTCAGCTTCTGTTTGATTAACTAT
The DNA here is from genome assembly GCA_003697995.1 of Taxidea taxus jeffersonii. Classification (NCBI taxonomy): domain Eukaryota; kingdom Metazoa; phylum Chordata; class Mammalia; order Carnivora; family Mustelidae; genus Taxidea; species Taxidea taxus. Next base: position 49,201 of record RCUC01163785.1, on the reverse strand, counting down.
TGTGTAGACCAGCCTAGAAAAGAGAAGGAGTCCAAAGCAATGGTAAAACTTAGTAGAAGCTGGCCACTATAGGAACACAGGAAAATTAAAGCTGGATGTACGGTTAAGTATAAACCCAGAGGAAAAAAATAGATCAATCCATTTGCAAGATACAACCCTAATATATCTAGAATAAATAGTCTAAGTATTTGGGCAAGGATTATAGCTCATCCAAAAACAACATAGGCAGATATATGTGTAAACAAATAAATATCCAGGCAAAAGCTTAAAAAACACATGTATGTATTATATTTGGCTTATACATAAAATATAATTTATAGCACTGTTCTGTTTGAGTGAATGCTTCCAAAGAGAAACAAAGTTAATTAGAAAGCTCATACATACATGGAGCAACAAAAAATGGAATACACACAAAAAGACATTTTCTAATAAGGCATAATAAATAAGTAGGCATATAAAAGGAATGATGACTTTAAAAGATGAAGTATGATTGCTTTAAAAATCTGTCACAAACAAGATAAATTGAAGAAAGTAAAGTAGACAGAAACTAATGGCAAAGAGCAAGCTGGAGATAAACACTTGGGAGAGTTGAGTATTCCTAAGTAATCAGAATGAAGGAAATGCATCTGGACCACAAAAGGCACAAAAACCAGGAGCCAGCATATGCTTGGCAATCTTGTCTGTGTAGCTTTACTAAGCTGATCAAAATGCCGCCAATTTGTTTTGTTTTGTTTTCTGCTATCATAATGGATAGTTACTGAGCAATTGATTGTATCATTGTGCAGTTGGTTGGCTTTGGTCATTAAGATGGATGAAATGATTGGACCAAGTGTTTCATGGTCCAGTGATCTTGGTCACCTTAATGACCCAGTTGTATTGACTGCAGAATCCTGACCGCCATGCATTCTTTCCATCTCCCATGGACATATTTTTATAATACCTATTACTGTCCTTACAGCTATTTCCATGCTGTCTCTATTTTTTAAAAGTCTCAGAGAACTAAGGTGCTGCTAAAGAAGATCTAAAACTAACACAAACCAACGATGTAACTATATTAAGAATCACAAATCTGTAAACACTGTAGTTAATGAATTCATGAACACCACCTACTACCAAGATGTTTTTTTAAAAAACAGCAAGATAAACTTTTCCTATGGAAATGCTAAACTGAGGTTTGTAGATCCCTACATGCCTTCTTTTTATCCCCAAAATAATTTTAGGTAAACATTAAGTGTAAATTGGATTCTAGCAACTTCCTGGTGTCGCGCTCTGATCCCCTGATTCAGAGAGAATCCGTTCACTCGTGCTGTAAACCCACAGGCTTGGTCCCGCCTCCTATCCTGAGCCAGTGCTGACCAAAAGGCTGGTGAGACTTTGAATTACATCCTAACCCTAGACCTGAGGTCTGAAAATTCAGCTGTGGTTGTTGGGCTTTCTTCATGCCTTACAAGCATCTTTTACAGCCTTTCAGAACCTCTGTACTGAAGCTCTGGGCGAGCGAGTTCTGGGTGTGCAAATCGCCAGTGTCAGATTGGCCCTGGCTATGTTCTCTTACTTCTGCCTAACTCCCTCTTCCACGGTTTGCAGCCCGTCATCCCGGGACTGTCATCCCCCCTCCCTGTGACCAGAGCCACACTCCAAACTGCAGTACATCTGGCTAGGGCCTGGACCCCACCTGGCACCTGTCAGCTCTCCACTCCAGGAACTGGAGCCTCGCCCGAACACAGCCTTCTGGCGGGGATTCTGCAACATATGGGCACAACTCCCAGAATCATGACTGCCACCTGCCTAGCTCCCAAGGGCTCACCCACTGCTGTGCCCTGTCTTACCAGATTGAACCTTGTGCCCAAGATCGCTTAAACCATTCCTCAGCTTGCGCCATGATTTTCAGCTGGGCTTCGTCCTTGTCCTTTCTCGGACTAATAATGCAGCCCATTTCCTTGGCTCCTGTTCCACTGACCCAGGGTTTCTGTTATCTCAAATGTTTCTCACGCAAAACCCACTCACACCCCAATCGAATGGAGAAAACATCACGCTGAAGACCAAAATACCAGGGTTTCTAACATTGTCTCAAACACTAACTTCTCATTTTGACTTTCTCGGTCTCAGTTATCTGACCTATAAAATGAAAAATGTTGGAAGCTCCTTTTAGTTCTGGTGTTCTCTAACTTTATTAAAAGGCTTAAGATTTGGCTTAAATATGTGAGGAAATTATAAAATGTGTATGGGTATAGTTGGTGAGAAATGTTTTCATTAAGATGACTCAAAGGTTAACATTATACAATCTGATTTGTTGGGGTTTTTTTAAACATTTTTATTTGTTTGTGTTTATTTTTTGAGAGAGAGTGAGAGCGAGAGAGATCACAGAGAGAGAGGGAAAAATAGACTCCCTGCTGAGCAAGGAGCTCTATGCCAGTCTCGATCCTGGGACCCTGAGATCATGACCCAAGCCGAAGGCAGATGCTTAACTAACTGAATCACCCAACCACCCCTGATTGGGTTTTATTTAGTATTATATTCATAATCTAGAAAAGGAATCAAGCAGAACTCTAGTAAAATCGGCAAATTATATTAAATTTTGAGTTATTTATCAGCACTGGTAAAGAAGACAAAACAATGTAAGTGGACCTAAAGAGATTAGAAAGATGAGTAGAAAAAATGAGATTTTTGCCTACTAAAATGCCAATGTCCAGGGGCGTGTGGGTGGCTCAGTCGGTTAAGCCTCTGACTCTTGGTTTCAGCTGAGGTCCTGATCTCCAGATCCCTGGATCCAGCCCCGTGTCAAGCTCCATGATCAGTGGGGAGTCTGCTTGGGAATATCTCTCTCTTTCTCCCTCTGCTCCTCAACCTGCCCTCTCTCTCTCTCTCAAATAAACAAATAAAATCTTTTTAAAAATGCCAATGATCAGGACACCTGGGTGGCTCAGTAGGTTAAAGCCTCTGCCTTCCACTCAGATCATGATCCCAGGGTCCTGGGATCAAGCCCCACATCAGGTTCTCTACTCGGCAGGGAGCCTGCTTCTCCCTCTCTCTCTCTGCCTGCCTCTCTGCCTACTTGTGATTTCTGTCTGTCAAATAAACAAATAAAAATCTTTTTTCTTTTTAAAATGCCAGTGATCAGAAGAGAAGTAAGGGGAGGAAAATTGTCAAAATTGATATTGTGCAGGTGGGAAAGGCAACAGAATCATTGTCAAACTATCCAGAGACAAGTTCAGAACAATTTTTGAATTGAGAAAACAATGGAGTAAGGTAAGGTAAAAGCCAATACATATTGGAAAACAGAACAGCCATCAGACAGTCACATCTGATCTTATCCCCCAACGCAGACAAGAGTTGATTTTCAGCCCCATTTTTCCTTATTTTTCTTCCACTGTGGAGGCTAAAAAAAAGTAAAATAGTTACTTTTCCAACCTTCCTGATTTTCAGATATGTCATTCCACTCAGAACTGTCCAATACAATGTAGGGCAAAAATGGGCCTGAAGGATTCTGCAAAAGTTGTTAGTTATAAAAGGAACCAATATTGGTGCTGTTTCCTCCCTGTTCCTGTCTGGAAAGTATCCATAATACCAGGAGCTACAGCAGCCATTTCACTGTCAGAGGCAACATACATGGGATTGATAAACAAATGAACAAAATAGTTCAAGATATAAGAACAAAGAAAATCAAAGAACCTGGGTCCCTAATGATTCCATCCATAAGATGAATGAATGTAATCACCTATCACCATATTTCTTGTTATAAAATACAGAAATGACACTTTAAAGTCATCTTTAATTGGATTTAGTTCATTACTTATAGGTTTAAAATAGCTCTTTTGTCCCTGCTTTTTTTTTTTAAGACTTTATTTTTTTTAATTTTTTTTATTTTTATTTGAACATATAATGTAACCCCACCACCCTCTCCCAACACCCCTCCCCCCCACTCCCCTCAGTTTGTTTTATGACATTAAGAGTCTCTTTTGGTTTGTCTCCCTCCCAATCCCATCTTGTTTCATTTATTCTTTTCCTACTCCCTTAACCCCCACCCCCGTTGCATCTCCACTTCCTCATATCAGGGAGATCATATGATAGTTGTCTTTCTCTGATTGACTTATTTCGCTAAGCATAATACCCTCTAGTTCCATCCATGTCCTCGCAAATGGCAAGATTTCATTTCTTTTGATAGCTGCATAGTATTCCATTGTATTTATATACCACCTCTTCTTTATCCATTCATCTGTTGATGGACATCTAGGTTCTTTCCATAGTTTGGCTATTGTGGACATTGCCGCTATAAACATTCAGGTGCACGTGCCCCTTTGGATCACTACGTTTGTATCTTTAGGGTAAATACCCAGTAGTGCAATTGCTGGGTCATAAGGTAGCTCTATTTTCAATTTTTTGAGGAACCTCCATGCTGTGTTCCAGAGTGGTTGCACCAGCTTGCATTCCCACCAACAGTGTAGGAGGGTTCCCCTTTCTCCACATCCTTGCCAGCATCTGTCATTTCCTGACTTGTTCATTTTAGCCATTCTGACTGGTGTGAGGTGGTATCTCATTGTGGTTTTGATTTGTATTTCCCTGATGCCCAGTGATGTGGAGCACTTTTTCATGTGTCTGTTGGCCATCTGGATGTCTTTGCAGAAATGTCTGTGCATGTCCTCTGCCCATTTCTTGATTGGATTATTTGTTCTTTGGGTGTTGAGTTTGCTAAGCTTTTTATAGATTTTGGATACTAGCCCTTTATCTGATATGTCATTTGCAAATATCTTCTCCCATTCTGCCAGTTGTCTTTTGGTTTTTTTGACTGTTTCCTTTGCTGTGCAAAAGCTTTTGATCTTGATGAAGTCCCAATAGTTCATTTTTTCCCTTGCTTCCCTTGCCTTTGGCGTTGTTCCTAGGATTGTCCCTGCTTTTGTATCAGCACACCACACACACACATATACACACAATACTCCAAAAGTTGCTACCCAACAGTGAAGACTTTTATGTAAATGGCAAACTTTTATCTATAGTACCTTTTTTGGAGCAGGAGAGTTGAACCTGGAAAATTTTTAGGTCTGTTTCCAAAAATTAAAAAAGGAGAGAAAAGAAAGTTATCCCACAAGTTAAGGAATTTAATATTGGTACATTTATCTAGAGTTGAATATTGAAATTTTGGTTTGAGAACATAAATGAAAGAGTACTGATCCCAAAGAGCCAGGATCTATTCATCAAGAATAAATCATGCTACTTTCCATGTATCTTTCTTTGGTTGAGTATAAAATATTAAGTAAGGAAAAGCTATCCATTCAGTGAAAATATACTGAGTTACCTAAGATATGCTGGATGTGTGCTAAGAACTGGAGATGCAAAGATAAATAGAATTCAATTTCTTCCTTTAAGAAATGTGTTAGTTTCTTAACTTCCATGTAACAGTGAAGATAGGTAGATAAGTAGATACTATCAATAAGGTATGGTAAGTGCTTGACAGGGGCCGGTATGAGAAAGAATAGTAACATAAGAAATGGTGGCATGAGGAATGTCATCATGATTCATGGATAGAGATTATTTTAGCTATTATTTGGAAGAATGAGAGTTTCATCACTCGACATGGGGGAAATTATTCTGTGAATCAAAGTCAGTATGTGTAAAGGCACAGAGATAATTAAGGCATAGACCTCTTTGGAAAATGCAGTGAATTCGATGTTCAGGGATGGCTCTGGAGAGGTTGAGAGGTGGTGAGGCATTTGGACTTTCTCCTGCAGTTAACTGGGAGTTAAAACAGGATATTACATAAAGGAGGTCCATGACCCAGTGTGGTTGTTTTAGAACAATGACTCTGGCTCTTGGTAGAGGATAGATTAAGGAAGTGAGCGATTACAGGCAAGGAAGTAATTAGAAACCTATCACACAGAAATCAGACAAGAAATGAGAACTTGAAGAATTGATACCTTGAGGGTTTCCTGACCTACTGACTGACTGTTGTGAGGGGGAAGCAAGCACACTATTGGCCTGGGCCAGTGAGTGAGCGGCAGTCCTATAAACCAGAATAGAGATTCCAGGAGGAGGTACATATTTTGGTGAGAGGATGCGGGAGGAAGCTAAGATGTTCATTTTGGGAGAGTGAATCATGCATATGGAGATCTGTATTTGAAGCAGAATTCCAACGAGGTCTGGGCTGAAAATACAGACTTGGGAGTCACGCAGAAAGAGGTGGTGGTGGTGAAGGAAGCTGTGGGCAGTGCTGAGAAGGCCCAGGCAAGTGGTGACTGAGGAAGAGAGATCTGACAAGAAGAAACAGGAGGCATCCAGAGCTGGAGGAGGAGAATTAGGAGAATGAGTGTCAGTGAAACAAAGATAAAAGGAAATTAAATGAAAAAAAATAAAAAGCTACAAGGAGTGGTTAGTCTTGAAGCTGCAGAGAAGCCTTGTAAGGTAAGGAATGAAAAGGTGTGTGTGTGTGTGTGTGTGTGTGTGTGTGTGTGTGTGTGAGGGAGAGAGAGAGAGAAAATGATGGCAACTATGGGGACCTAATTAGAGCCAATGGATTGGTGAACACAAAGACAAATCACCAATAAATGAGAACGGAAGAGGAGGTGAAGAGGTAAAGATGATGGGCAGAATATGATGCAGGGCTGGAGTTGAAGGACAACATTTTATTTTTGAAGAAATGGAAGAAGCTAGAATCTTGTAAAAGATGAGGCTTAGAGATTGGGGGGGGGTGCGATAAGAGAGGGGATAGGAGAACCAAGATCTTGAGGAATTTTGAGAAGATACTATTCCAGATATGCCCGGGAAACTTCCACCTCCACTTTGCCAGGTTCAGATTAAGTCTGAAGGTGGCAAAGCAGCCAATGAGTGAAGTCTCACCGGAATGCATTCACTTTCCAAGTGGAACAAGGTCACAGTATCGGTCATGCTGAGAATAGAGGGGCGAGATGGAATAGTAAGCTCAAGGAAAGTGAGAAAAAATGGAAATCTGCAATATTCCGAATGGGAAACAAAAACAGAGGAGAGAAACAAAGATTTTTCCGGCACTGTTTATATGCTGTGTTCACATGTTAGGGGGGTGGAGGTGGAAGAAGAGGCAGATTGAATAGACAAAAAAGAGGCATAATTGATGACTCCTGGAGAAAGTGCTCAGCTTTGCATAGGGGGAGGGTAATCTTTTCCTCTGACATGAGAAGGAAGAAAGTGAAGGTTTCTGGACAAAGTCATGCACTTTGTAAATAATCTCTTGAGAGTCTTACGAACAAGGTGGAGAAATTTGGACTGGATGCAAAGGCTATTAAGTAGACAAATATCTCATTGAATCAATGCTGATTAATGGTTTGATGCCTGTGTGGAGTGAGAATTCTATTTGCATGGCCAAGGATTCTGTCCTTGGCCCTGTCCTGTCAAGCACTTTTTTTTTTTTTTTAAATTCAGTGCCTTGGGTGAGACACATAAAGCTTGCTCATCAAATATGTGGATGACATGAAGCCAGAAGGGATAAAGATGATTGAAATATGGGATGACAGAATTGGGATCTAACGAGTTATTGGCAGGGTGAAATAATTGGTTGAATCTAATAAGACAAAAATAAATAAAAATACATATGCAGTATTTTACCCGGATGAAAAAATAAAACAAAAATCAACAATGGAACTAGACAGTTTCAGGAAGGTGTAGGAGGTACTTAGTTAAGCAGGGTCACACATAAACAAATGTCTTTAAATGTCATTTGGAGTAAATAAGTGGTATGACACATGACCATTTGAACTTTTGGAAACTAATTGTTTAATTTTCAGGAATTTTGCAAGCTAGTTGTTAAACATGGTCATTATTAAAAATTAAACTACACAATTTTAAAATTAAGTAAATTATATTAAAAACAAAGGTAATAAATACTCAAAATGTATCACTTGGTTTGGTTTGTTTTTACTACTGTCTAAACTGTGCAAATTATTTATTTCTATTGTATCTATTTGCTGGGAACACTATATAATGCTGTTTTGCTGTGCATGTCTTCCCAGCTCTGCATTTGGTGATGACACATTTGTAGCTTGAAATAGGACATGGTGAGATATTTACACCATTGAAATGGGCAAAAGCTACAAATCATGTCTGCCTTACCCCTAGCCCCTTGAGAGCCAGTTGTTAAACATTTACCAGCACACTCCTGAATAGGTTCACAGTTTAATGGTATGGTGGTGGGATGCACATACACACAGATCTTACAGGTCTGTGATGTATTGATTGATATTGAACATCTAAAATTACAGCACTGATTTATTCCTTTCTCACTTCAAGGGTAATTATTAAGTAGGGATGATACATTTTAAGGACTATTGATAAATTATAGTATGTTTAAAAAAAGAAGGTAGGAGAAAGCCAGAATGAAAGGGCTCAAAATCTTGTTAAATGAAAAATAGCTCAAGAGATGCTTAGTATGCAAAAGACAGCGAATATGGATGAGCTATATTTAAACACTTGCTGAACTAGTATGTGGAAGAGATATTACCCTAAGTGGCCCCAAGATTTACAAACAGAACTAAAGGTGAGAAACAAATATCAATTTCTATAGGAACAAATAAGAACAATGAATAGGGACAACAAATATCCCAAGCATTCTCAAAAGTTAAAAAAATGAAAACCTTTGGAAGTAACATACTTTCCTTCAAGCACAGCGTGTTTTAACATTTGGTAACATCAAACAAGGACATGGACCAGATGACCTTACAGGTATCATCCAATCTTCTGGAATCTTTGAAGTTCAGGAACATTTAAGGCAAATGACTGAAGGCATGCCCAGTCTAGTTTCTGTGAAACTGATTACTTGAAGACTTATTAAGAGGGATACCATATCCTCATTTTCCTTCAGACCATACACACATCCATTCAATGAAGGCCTCCAGAAGACAACAATATGCTAAAATGAGGGGGAAAGACTCCTTTAGGAGTGAGGATGAGATATTAGGAGTGAGGATGACAAAACCTGAATGAGGAACTCCCTCATCTTAAAAAAAGTAAATAAAACTTGAATCACTAGTTAGTTATAGGGACATAGGCAAGATGACATTTTTGAGCTCCAACTTCAGTACCTCAAACCTTTCAATGCTGTGCAGTCTAAATAAATGGATTAAAATACATGTAAACTAATATGAATATAATATCACTTTCTAGTAGTAAAAGTCTTTATGTGGGTGAAAAAGACTATAGTGTGGACTGAAGTATAGTGCAATTATAGATGATCTGGGAGAAATAGTACATGCTAATTTTGCCTGGAGAATTCAGAGTGGTGTATTTCAAACAACAGAGAATCTTAAAACTTGAATGGTGGGATTTTTTTTGTTGAATTTTAGAGAAGTTTTAGGCTTTGAGATAAAGGAAAGAATAGAGACTTGAAAATAGAAAGCCAAATAATCAGCAGAGCAATTTTGGAGGATCTAACAGGTACTAGAGGGGATTTAAAGGAATACCAGATGAAAATTGTTGGAAATAAATATCCCAGAGCCTTAAGGACAGACAATGGGGAAGTCTGTTCATGAAAATTCTGAGGACAGAGTACATTAGCCACTCTAAGTATGTTTTGGATGGCTTCACTATGAAGAATTTTAATGTAAAGAAGAGTAGATTTGGATTTCAGACAGAAAAAGATCAAAGTTGTTTAAGCACAAAAAGCTCAGTTCTAGACTTGGCAGAATCATGGTGGACTGGGGAAAGGGAGCAGAAGAAAAATAAACCAAGGGATTGAATTATAGGATGAGCTGCCCTGTTTGAATGAAGGTTGAAATTAATAATGTTTAAGTGAAATCTATCCATGCTTTAAGTCAATGTGAGCAAATTAAATAATATGAAGCCATATATCTGAAATTTCTCTTACTGTCCAACCATACATTGTAGACTATACAACACCTTCCAAAGCCTATAGTCTATCAAAAATAGTAAAAGAGGCATTATGAGACATGGGAGAGGATGAAAGGTGATGAGTTTAGGGGTATAGTCTTTGGAGGACACTTCTCAGACTCCCCACAGAGTGGCAATTAACATTTAATGGAACACAAATGGGGAGCCTCATGTTCGGACCCCTCCAGGAGGGCTGCATTTTGTCACTTCCCCAAGCCATGTACACTCTAGAAGGAAGTTTAGAATGGGACAAATTCAGGATAGGAGTGGAGCTGGTGAGAAACAGCCATTATGTATAGAATAAAAGTCACAATTATGGATTAAAACAACTGGGGATCCTGAAAGTTAATGTTTGAAATTTAGTTTAAACAGCCTTCCTTCCTTTTTTTCCCCTTCTCACCTCCTTTTTTTCCTTTTTTCTCTCCCTTTCTCCCACCTTCCTATTCTTTAACAAGGGTTTATTGAAGACTAATGGCTCTGTGTCAATACTAGAAACCAGAAGCAAATTTACAAAGAAGCTAATTGAGCTTAAGCTTTAGGACTCCTTACTCACATGGGTCATGAGCCACAGGTTTGTATATTTGTATAAAATTTGAAAGAGTCAGATATCTTAATAACAACCCATTCAACTTCTGTCTCTTTCTACTCAAACTTCCCCTCAACCACATTTCCCCTCAAGTCAGGTTGTGTTGAGTTGCTGTGGACAGTTCCCGGAACTGGGTAAGATGTGCTTGTATTGGTGTTACATTTAAATTGGATTTAATGGGATATATTTATGTTTTTTCTCAGGGTTTTTATGTACATAAAGTTATTGCTAGCGATTCATGGCTGCAAGGAATACAGGGAGCCAACTCACTGGGCATGGTCACCTGAAGTGCAGAACTAGAGGCTGAATTCAAATGCAAACATCACTTGGCTTATGTCATGTAGCGCCTGAGTCATGTGGTGAAGATGAGAAACAAGACTTGAAATGTATAAACCAAAATCCAGTCTGTGGGGAATTTTTCCAATCAGCTGTATAAAATTTAATGTGAGAGAATCAATTTTTACCAAAGCCTAACCAAAACCGAAGTTCTTTTCTGTTAGGAATAAACTTGATAATGCCACATAATTAATAATTCATAATTTATAAATGAACCATGCATTTTTTTTTCTCTTTCCGGAGCAACTGTTTGGAATTTCTCAGAATTCCTGTGTTTTGTATTACCGCTTGTGCCCTTTACCAAAAACACATCTGTATGTGGAAGTCTCATGGTTTAAGCCCCACAACTATCAAGAATAAAAACAAATCCAGTCAACTGTGTTAGAGGAAAGACTAGATTATCTTTCCATTCTCCTTCAGAAAATTGCATTACAAAGTCATTGTTGTACAAAGAGATGATGAGAAAACATACAGCCAAAAATGTAGGAATTATAGAGATGTGTTAGGCATGTAGTATTTTAAAATACTACATTAGTTCTTCTGAATTTTGTGGTATTTATGGTAAAAATCATTATATGTATATATAAATTCTTATTCCAAATAAATATCCATTTTCATACTAAACTTGTATCCTTTTTCTTAAGGAATTCTCCCCTAAATCATAAAAGCTTTAAGTCCCATAAAACCCACCTATACCCCTGCTAAGGACACGAGAAACAAATTTTTTAAAAAAGGGTGGGGGGCTCAGTTGGTTAAGCCACTGCCTTCAGCTCAGGTTGTGATCTGGGAGTTTAAGTTTGGGGATGGAGTCCCACATTGAGTTCCCAGCTCCGCAGGGAGTCTGCTTCTTCCTCTGACCTTCTCCCCTCTTGTGCTCTCTCTCACTCTCTCTCTCTCAAATAAATAAATAAAATCTTTAAAAAAAACCAAAAAACTAAGACATGCAGTCAGAGAAAAACAATTATCATATGATTTCATTCATATGTGGGATTTAAGAAACAAAACAGATGAACATAGGGGAGGGGAAGGAAGAATAAAATAAGATAAAAACAAAGGGAGGCAAACCCTAAGAGACTCTTGACTATAGGGAGTAAACTGAGGGTTGCTGGTGGTGGGGGGATGGGTAACTGGGTGAGGGGCCTTAAGGAAGGCACTTGATGTAATGAATCACTAAATTCTACCCCTGAGACTAAAAAAAATGAAAAGAAAAGAAAAAAAAGTAAGTCACGGTTCTTGCCATCCAGGAATGCACATTGCAGGGAGGAGACAGGCTGGCAAATAAGCTATCACAAAACTTCAGGGGGAATAGAGAAGTATGAAAAACATTCTGTGGTTCTTTTCATCACCAATTCAAATGAAACTCTCATTTCAGCCCCTGATCCTGTGTTGGTGGTGGAGGTTTGTGTAACCTGGTGGAATTTTTCACATCAGCTGCTATTAATACACACCCAAAGCCCCTGAGTTAGATCTGTTTGCTCAGGCAATCACAAGCTTCCTCAGGAGCTGTGTGGCGACTGAGTCTTAGCTTGTGGGCCACAGGTCTTTCATCTCCTCCGATGCCACCAGCACAGCACAGCACAGGTCTCCTCACTGAGATTCCTGTGTGCTGGGATATTGACTACTCACAGACTCAGATGGCCTGCAGTGCACTGGAAGGAGAAACTGAGGGGATCTGAGGCAAGTTCGGAACGATGGATCGAGATTGAGGGGTCCTAAAAAATCATCCAGGTCCTTGTCTGTCAGCAAGAAGCAGGATGAATTCTGGCGGTGAGGCCATACTGAAAGGCTATCAGCCTAATGAATGTGATGACATCATTTCACAGAGGCTCACCTCTCCCTGGATCCCAACGTAGCCACATCTGCCTGGAAACCTTTGGCAGGCTCAGACAACTTCTGAGTCTTCTTTCTTACAAATCTGATCCTGCAATACACTTGAAACTTGAAATGCTTCCTGAAAATGAATGCTTTCAGAACTGACTCATCACCTCCCTCACTGTACCAGCCCATTTTCTGGACCTCCTCACACCTGGGTTTGGTATTTTCAGTCTCCAGGCTGCCCAGGCCCAATCTCCAAACCACTTCAGTTCTTACATTTTCTTCTTCCCCTAGGATATTCTTCTGTGAGGTGAATGAGACCAAACAGGGAGAGTATGATATACATGGTACCTGGAACATACTAGGCACTCAGCAAGTGGCAGTTCACTTTTTCTCCACCTTTTCTCCCAGAACTAGGCATTAGAACAATTCCACGATTCTGGTGCCCTTCTCTCTATTCCATACTATACAATATTACCACAGGTATTGTCTAAACTATTCCTATAATAAACCTTATGTGTAATTCCCTGTAGGAGGTTGACTTGTATTCCTCAAAAACCTATCTAAATTCTAACCCCCCTTCTATGAATGTGACCTTACTTGAATAAAGGATCTTTGCAGATAATTAATTTAAGGATCCTGAGATGAGATCATCCTGGATTTAGAATGGACCCTAGATTCAATGACAGTTGTCCTTATAAAAGAGGAAAAGATAGAGGGAGGGAAGGCCCATGTGGAGGTGGAGGCAGAGATTGGAGTGATGCATCTTCAGACCAAGGAATGCCAAGGACTGCCCACAACCACCAGAGATTAGGTGAACGGTATGGAATGGATTCTCCCCCAGGGGCTCCAGAAAGAATTAATCCTGTCAACATTAAATTTCAACTCCCAGAAATGTGAAAGAATAAAATTTTTTTGAAGATTTATTTACCTCAGAGAGACAGGTAGAAAGAGCACAAGTGGGGGGAGGGACAGAAGGAGATGGAGCAGCAGGCTCCTCGCTGAACAGGGAGCCCAATGTGGGTGTCAATCCCAGGACCCTGAGATCATGACCTGAGCTGAAAGCAGATGCTTCACTGAATGAGTCACCCAGGTGCCCTTGAAACAATAGTTTTATGTTATGTTAAGCCCCCAAGTTTGTGGAAATTTGTATGCCAGCCCTAGGACACCCCGTTTGCCCATCCGGATGTGGCCTGCCCTGATAAATTTCTTTCTTATGACCCTCCTGTACAAATGCCCCTCTTTTCCATATTGACAATCCCTTGATCATGCAGTGAGAGGTGGTACATTTTACCTCTTCCAATACGACCCCTTTCCTTTCTCTAAAATTCAACGTGTCTTCTGTACTTGTCCAAATCCTAATCATGAAATGGAAGGTCAACCCTAGTCCACAGTGACTTCTCTTATGTTCTAAATTCTTGTAACACACATGTGACATTGAATCATGTTTTGTCCAAACAGCATTTGTTTCGTGTTTCACATATGTCTGTATCTCTCTGAGGGTGGGATGTTTTTGTAACACAGAAAATGTTGAATAAGTAAGTGATGTCCAAAAGTACTGATGGAGAATGCAGGTGTTTTGGGCAGAATTGGGTCCTTCAGAAGACATATGTTGAAGCCCTAACCAGTACCTCAGAATGGGACTGTATTTGGAGATAGAGTTTTTTGAAGAGGCAATTGAGGTTAAATGAGGTCATACGAGTGGGCTTATATGACTGGTATCTTTTAAGAAGAAGATATTTGGACACACAGAGACACTGGGAATTCAAGTGCACGGGACAACCATGTGAAGAGGCAGTAAAGGGTGGCCATCTACAAAGCCACGAGAGAAGCCTGGAATAGATACTTCCTGTAGAGCCTTCAGAGGAAACCAATCCTGCCATTGGACTTCCAGTTTCCAGAACAGTGAGAAAATAAATGTCTATTGTTTAAGCCACACAGTTTGTGGTATTTTATTATGGCAGTCTTAGCACCAGAACACAGCAGGTAAAAAGCTAAGACTGAAAGTCAAAAAAATAAGCTCCTAAAAGGGGGAGTAAAAAGATGAATATATTTTCTACCTGAACTGCCGACGCTCTTCTCTCAACTGCCAGTCTCATTCCTAAAATGACTTCTCTGATGAAGCCCTTCATAAAGCCCAGAGTCTTTCAGGTTTATTATGAAAACAATATCACTTTAGTATGAAGTTCAAAGAGATCTGAGAGTGGAACTGGCACTTGACCTCCATCATTCTTCACCCTCTTCTAGAATGATGTTACTGCCTAACCTATAGGTAGGAAGTTACCTGACAGTCTCATGAGATGACCTGCCAAGTAAAATTATATAAAGTCCAACCATGGGCTTAAGCCCAGGCATTTTCTGGGATTGGTTGGCAGAGGATGAGGATTAGTGGCTCCACGGAACAGTTGGCTGGTGGGGATCAGGACAATGCTGATATTTTATTTTATTTTTTTATTATTTTGTTTTATTTTATTTTATTTGCCAAGATCAGATCAGTGTGTGCTTTTCTCCTTCTCTTTTACCATCCTATAACCTCCATTGCTCAGGATAAAAATGTATTGGAATTGATTCCATAATATTTAAACTGAATTTGGAATTCTGAGCTCACTTCTATAAAGTAATTTTAGAGTTCATTGACTGAAGGTAGTATGTCCGGAGGGAGACATTCAGAAAGGCAAAGACCCCAAATACAGAGGCACCTGGGGGTGGTTGAAGTATATGATGTTCAGTCAGAAGTATACAGAGGGCTTGCTGTTGGATGAGGGTATCAGCTTGTTCTCCATGGCTCTTGAGGTGAGGGCTGGATCTATTAGGTGGACCTTGCAGAATGCTGGTGTCCTTTCAACACAAAGACTTCCACTGCATCGTCTAATCCCCTAAGGACCAGAGGTAATGAGATGGTAGAGGTCCATTGAACGCCATGTAGCTTAGTGGATAAGAGGGTTTTGGAGTCCTAGCTTTATATCTTATTAGCCCTGTGACCTAGGCTAGGTACTTAATTCACTTAGCTTTAGTATCCCTATCAAAATGGGATTAACAAAAACACCTCCCTCATTTGGGTATTAGATGAAATAGTGCACGTCAACCACGGGAAAAACTGGTGCCAAGAGGGAGGTTTAATGTATTTAGTCACAGAGTTCATCCACGCCTATGCCTGGTTTTGAGCTCCAGTCTCTGCCTGACTTCATCATGTCACGATGTTTCCAAGGTCCCTTCCAAAAAATAAAAGGGAAAACAAGATATAATTGAGGGCGGAGGGGAGTGAGTTGAAAAAGGAAAGGAGTTGGCCCCTTTCTATGGCCAACTAACTTGGTTGCCATAGTTGACAAAATGGTCTTATCAGTGAAGTGATGTGTCTGTTTAAACACCAAAAGAAGTCATTCCATTTCTTCTCCTTTGTCTCCAGTCCTCATCTCCTCAGTTTCCTTTCTTTTCCACTTTTCAGCCCCAGGCAGACAGGTGGGACCATCATCACCCATAACTGGAATGTCTCTGATGGAACTGGTTCTTACCGAGTCTTTGTCCTCCTCTACCACTTCCAAGCAGAGAAGGTTGTTTTTGAAAGCTGACTCTGACTAGACTCATTATAACATCAAAAAAATATTAAACTCAGAGTTTAACTCTGATTCCTATCATAAAATATGGAAATTAAGAAGCAAACAGGAGTAAAAGAGCAAGTAAGGAAGGATTTGAAGCAGGTCATTCTCAGAAGAACCTCTGGGGATAGTGTATAACCATCACCCCTTGGGTGTCTCTGAGATAGTCCATTCTGAGATGGATGTACCTCAAATTTTGTTAAAATGTATTAAGCACCATTAAGCTGGGTGATCCTGAAAATATGTATGATAATAAGCTGTCTGGTTGACACCTATTAACTAGGCTTGTGTCTAGGAGAGACTAGAATGAATGTGAGGTGTTTAATTGGGGATGCTTGCTGTCACTAATGGACAACAAGAAATAGTTTGGTAAGTTCTTTGAGATATTCACTTAAAAATGCCACCAAATTTTCAGAAAAGTACAGTCTCTGAGGTAAAGCTAGTATGTAGTAAGAATGGCTCTATTCTAATATATGCTTTACATACATTATATTACTTGGTCCTCACAACTTATTGGCATTATAATCCCTATTTGACAGATTAGAAAATTAGGTCAGAGAGGGTCATTAACATTCTCAAGATCACACAGTACCATACATCTAAAAATCATTTTATATACACTTTTTCTTAAAGTATTTTCCTTTACTGAAATTATGAAAGAGCATAGAAAGAATTGAAGACATAGACATCATGTTCTATGTCTTCTTCTTATAACAATTAAGTTTTTAAACTTTTTAGGATTTTATTTATCTATTTGAGAGAGAGAAAGAAAGGGAGAGACAGAGCACAAGCCAAGGGGGAGCAGCAGAGGGAGGGGAAGAAGCAGACTTCCCAGTGAACAGGGAGCCTGACAACATGGGGCTATCCCAGGACCCTGGACTCAAGACCTGAGCTGAAGGCAGAGGCTTAACCAACTGAGCCACCCAGGCGCCCCCCCTACTTTTATTCTTCTTGACCAAACTATAAAATATCATTTTGGGTGCCATTAGTATTACAGACTTATTTTTCAAATGTGCTCCACTTTTTAAGTAAAATTAGAAGAAACCCCAATTTTCAAACAGGTGTGAGTGCATTAAAAACCACCGTGTGATTTTAGATATGAATGCTGATTCCTAAACATCATTAGTTATCATTTTCTTAACTTAAGTGCTTCAAATGTATAAAATGCTACATATTCATGTGGATTTCTCAAGGATATTTGAGCATATATGAGATATGGTTTTTTGTGCATATTTAAGCTTATATATATGTATTTTAGATTATATGAAGACTGAGAACAGTATACATTAAGTGTCTATTTACATATTACTTCATTTTTTGAGACAACTTAACCCTCACAATTATTAAATGTACATAAAATCTAAATAGCAAATATATTGGTACAGGTCTGACTACGCTGTCCTTTGCTCTTATGTTATCGGAAAAGAGAAGAGTTAGTAAAGAAATACAAGCTTTCCTCAAGCCTCTCTTCCCTAAAACACATTCCATCCAATCTCCTGAACTGGCTGGAATATCCGTCTCTACCCCCACCCCACCATCCTCTCAATGCAGTGGGAAAGTCGGTGGGTAATTGGGTCCAGATTGGAGATGTTTAAATATTCATGAGGCTGGCAGGGGACTGGGAGGGGGTGACTGTTTAGAATAGGGGTGGGGGCTGGGGAAATGATTAGTCATTGAAAGCTAGTGAACAATTCTGAGAAAGAGAAAGGGAAGAAAAAGACAGACGGGGGGCAAAGGGGGAGAAAAGGGGTAGAGAGGAAAGAGGAGAGCCCGAGAGAGGGAGAGGGAGAGAGAGCGAGCGAGCATGTGCGATGAGCTGTAGCTGTGGACCTTACAGTTGCTGCTAACTGCCCTGGTGTGTGTGAGGGAGAGAGAGAGAGAGGGAGGGAGGGAGGGAGAGGGAGAGCGCGCTAGCGCGAGAGAGCGAGTGAGCAAGCGAGCAGAAAAGAGGTGGAGAGGGGGGGAATAAGAAAGAGAGAGGAGGAAGGAGAGAAGGCAGGAAGAAGGCAAGGGACGATACAACCATGCTGTGCTGTATGAGAAGAACCAAACAGGTAGAGCTAAAGATTTTTACTTCTTGCTGTTGTGAAATTACCAGACTACAATATTTCCCTGTAAAGGCAGAAAAAAAAAAAATATTTTAACTGCTTCTGCTCTGCCCATGGTGCTTGCGTTTCCTTAGCATATGGTAACTGATGGTTGCATCCCAGCTTTTATTCCATTCTGTCTTTCATGCTCTGGTTTGGGAATGCTGCTACTAACTAGGATGAGGTTAGGGGGAAAAATATGCCTGTTTGGCTAGAATTAAGATTTGGGGGGTTCTTAGTGAATGCTTAGCGTTTTAGCTGTCTGGTTTTGCGGGTGTGGGTACAGAAAGGGGTGTGGGGAAAAGATGTGGACTCTACCTACAAGATGGGGAGGCAATCCTTTAAATTCTTTGCAAAAAGCGGGGCCGAAGGAATCATGTTCAGTAATGAGTGTTGCTTGTTCTGTCGTACAATTTTCTCACATGTGCTGCGGAGGAAGCCTTATTTCGTACATGCATGAGCTTTAAATGGGCGCAGGTATTAATGGGAAAACATGTGAGGATTTATTTATTTATTTTTCAATGAATGAATGAAACTGTGATTTGGAAGATTTTTTTTTTTTTAAGGAGATTCTAAAGACAACTGGGGCTGGGGGAGAAATTGGCCGTGTGGAGGGGGAAAATCCCCTTCCCAAGATCGTAGCCGATTGTGCACCAGCTGGTCGGAGGAGAGGGTGGACCACGCCCCTAGGAGCTTTGGGTTCCGATGGGATGGGAAAAACGAGCCGAGTATTACCTGTTGGAAATCAGGTCTTTTCCCTTCTCCCTACCCTTGCACCTTTCCGGGGATTGTCAGTGACCGGAGATGGGCTAACATTTTGGATAATAAGCATGGTGACTCATTTTCATCAGAAGAGGGATACATACAAGCTTACTGAGAATCCGCGTCCCTCCCTCCCTCCCCCACTACCTAGGTTTCTCTTCTATTTCAAATTGCTCACTTATTTCTTGAAAGACATTTTCGAAACTTGATTGGGCTGAGGGTGGGAAGGAATGACGAGTTCAGTATTCTGCAGCAACCGACAGTGCCCTGGCATTCTCCAAATGAAGCTTTCAAACATTTATTGGAACATGTTTGAGTGATTTTGGCGAAGGTTAAAGAGAAAAATGGGTGTGAGATGTGGGTGAGTGTGTGTGCGCGTGTGTGTGCATACTCGTGGGAGGGGAGGCAGGTCTTGGTAAAAAAAAAAAAAAGCCCTTTGCAGATTGATTGCCTTAGGGGTGGGGTGCAAAAGATAGGATTTGGGCATTATTCCTGTGCAGGTATTGGATATTGGGCAATTTGTAATACATTCGCTGAATCCGAAGGGGGGTGGAGGGGAGCGCAGAAGAAACAGCCTGCCAGCTTTGCACATTTAGCCATCGCCCTGGAAGGAGGGGTGGGTGGTGATGAGGATGAAAAAGGAGAGGAAGGGGAAGGGAAACAGAAGCACAGTATCAGAGCAGTGGGTGCAAGGGATGGAGAGGCATGGGAAAAAAAATAAGTTAAAATAAATAAATAGACATAAATAAATAACATTTTCAAAGCAGCAGACACCCCAGGGGTTTGTGTGTGGTGTGTGTGTGGGGGTGTTTGAAAAAAAGCATGTGGGTTTTAACGTGTACCACTTCCCTAAAGTGCTGTAAGGTTCCAGAGATTGATGCTTCTACGGGCTCATTTCTCAAACCAGGACATTTTCTTTCCTTGTCTTTCTCCATTCTAATCCATAAATGCAATGGATACAGGTGGCTGGGTTAAGCACACTGTCAAGGAAACGTTCTGAGGTTACCCCACTGGTGAGCTGAGGAAATAAAATTTAGGAAGGCGGAGCCCTAAGGAAGCCAATGCTATTCATTAAAAAAGGTTTAATTCTGGATAGAAAACTATGCTGGTTTACAACTTTTTGCCACCCCATGTAGACACATATAAGTATACACACACCCCCTCCAACAAAAGAAACCAAGCATAATTTTAGAAAGGTAATTGAAGCTAAAAGAATTCCCTTCCCCAAAAGGGGGACAGCTGCCTTCGCTTGGGTTCTATCTCACTAACAGCCCCAAGCATTCACAGTGATGTGCAAAGTGATACAGCTGAAATTGTGTTTAGGGAGTTGTAGCAATTCACATGTGAATGTGTAGAGCATTCGCATACTAAATGTGCAACAGTCATGGATGTACTCTGCACAGATCCCACATGTCCACATGTGTTTCAGCATAAATCATATTCAAGAGAACTAAATGAAAGGCATGGAAATGGGTCATATTTGCCCATGCATTTGATACATGTGTACTTCTGTGTGAAATGGCCATGTGCCCTATTGAGTACTCTTGTGTCTCATTCACGTAAGTCAGGATTTAGGATAGCATTAAATCAGACAGAAGGAAATGGTGTGTTCAGGGCGTGGGCTCCACACTACACCGACTGGCATTTATATAGTGTGAGTACTTAAGTCTCACACAGGTTTCCTGCTTGTGGGTGAAATGATGCTCTGTCGTTCAGGGCAGAACCCGATTGTGTTTATCCTCTGCCATCTATTCATCATCCCAGTCCTTAGCAGGGAATAAAACAAGGGCAAAAACCTGCAAAGGTCTAAACTCTGCCACACCCATGAAATCCAGCAGAGACGTGGGAGGGGGCTGGAGGGACTGCACTTCCTTCCTCTTCCACTTGAGCGGCATAAAGAAGCAGTCTTGCTTGGATTTCTGAGTGGTAATACATGGCCAGTGGGTGAGAAGAAAGCGTAAATGATCTTTATTAGCCATTAATTACCACTATGGATTATTATAGCAGGAAGAAGAGAATGCAAGTGGGGTGGTGATGAGAACATGGTAAAAGAGTGGGCAAAGGGGAAATAAAATAAAAGAATCCCTGAGACTGTATTGGTTTCTGATTTTCAAATATCTTGGGGCTAACTTTAAATAGCTTAATTACCATACGTATTGCAGATGATGAAAAACTTGCGAGATGTGATCTGTGTCCACAAAGCCAGAACACTGAGGTGTTTCCTTTGTTTAAAGATAAGGATTTTAAATTGTAATCGAAGTGTAAAGAATAGCAGTGCAAGCAAGGAGCCCCTTCATCCCCCACTTCTCAACCCCACCAACATCTGCTTTTTTCCTCATAAAACAAATAATTCTCATCTGAGACAGTGTGATCTGTGGTTTGGAATTCCAGCCTCACTGCGCCTTTCCCTTGCAGTGCTGGAAAGGTGTGGAAGGATGCCGCCTTGCTGCTCGGTGCAGATGATTCCTCCTAGTGATAAATTGGATTCCTCCTAAATCTCCCTGAGCCACACCCAGTGTCACCCAGGGACTAAGTGAATTAATTAAATGGAGGCATTCTACTTAATATAATTGAAACTGTATTTTGTTTTTGCTTTTTTTAATGGTGATTTCTATCATACATTTCCAAATTTAAACAGACGAAAAAATCATTTAAGGGCTTTTTTTTTCCCTGCCAAATTATCTGGACTTGCAGAGAACCTTAGAAAATTCATGGTGAATCTAGAAATGAGTTCATATCTGGTGACTGTAATTCCTTCTAAACCATGCCAGGGTGCATACACAATGAGCCCAGCTCCCTCCTGCTGTCAGTGTGCAACCCCCACACTCCCACTCCCAACACCCAGGCTGAGGCAAAGGGGATAAGAAAATGTAGGGTTAATTTTCTCTCTTGCTGAGTTGGCAAAACTACAGAAACCTCCTTTCATGTTTTACACGAAAGGGCCAAGCCCCTGTTCACTGACAGGGAGAGTAGCTTGGGTCTCCTTTGCCTCCATCATGGTGAAATTGTCAGTGCAGTGCCTGGGGCTGATTAGTCCACATACTTCAGTTTTACCTGACCCTATAAAGAAGGCAGGGGTGTCTTCCAGCCAACAGGAGTGCATATATATTAACCAAATGGCCCCCTTATTCTCAATGATAGAGGAAGACAAGTCTAAAATCATCCTCTAATATGAAAGGAACATTTCAAAGGATGTGTATATGCAGGTCATCTCAAGAGAAGATACAGCATCTAATTAGTTAATCAATTAATCAGTTAGCTATCATAGAGGCATTCTAGCAACCGAGCATGTCTGTTATCAATCAAGAAAGTGATTGTGGGCAATTCTGCCTTCTGAATTTCTGAAGTGCGTGTGGATTGCCTCTGCACCATTGTATTGAAGTCCGCTTAACATTCTCTGAGGTGCTGGGAAGAGCACTGTGCTGAGAGTCCTCAGTTCATGCCACTTACTCATTCTGCAGTCTTGAATGGATCACCTAATACTGGGCTTCAGTTTCCTCCTATAAGATAAAGACTGAAAAACAAACAAAAAAATAAAACCAAACAAACAAAAACCCCACCTTGCTGACCCTAAAGGGCTTTTGTAGGGATCAAACAAAATTCATTGGAAGACAAAATCAATACAAATGTCAGAACATTTTCTCTCAGAGTTGTGTGATGGGAGTCTTGGCTTGGGATTACCTGTTTGTCAGGACCATTGCCCGCCTCCGCCTTCCGTCCATGAGCAGTTCCTTCTACTCAGGGGTGTTTCCTTCTCTTTAGCGCTTCTCCTTCACTATTGCATTTACTTTAATGCTGCTTCTGTTCTCATATTCTAAAAAAGACACCACCTCCAGTGACTGGTTTCCATCTTACTTGATTGATATCTCTTTGGCTTTTTGTGGCGTTGTCTGTTCCTGAAATTCCTCCCTCAGCTTCCCTGAGAGCTGCCTTGGCTCTCCTCCCTCTTAGATAAGCTTTTCTCAGTCTCCCTTGCTGACTTTTTCTCTCTTTTCCCTTCAAATATCAATTTTCTTCTCGTTAATGACCTTGATCCTCTTCTCTTCTCATTCGACACCATTAATTCTAGGTGGTCTCATCCATGTTGGAAGTTTTAACCACCAGGGTGATTTCCCAACCTGTAGGCTAGGTATCCTTCCTTGGTGGCTGATCCGTGGATATCACTAGGTCTAGGTATTTCAGAGACACTGAACTCATTAGGTACAAAACTAGACTCAGTGTCTTTTGTGTGGTACCACTTGGTCTTCCTCCATTTCCAACCCTTATGCCCTTATGCTATAACACCACCTATCCAGCTTCCAAGCTCTAGGGACCTGGGAGTCTAATCTGAAGGCAGTCCTTGCTTTCCTTCCTCATATCTAGATACTAAACTTTTTGATTCTAGGTGTTAAAAAAAAAAAAAGTCTTTTGAATCCATCCTCTGCTTTCAACTCCATCACAAATAACATGGTTCTGACTTCTGTTACCTCTCATCTGGACCAAGGCAATAGCTTCTTGCTTGGACTTCCTATCTCCATCTTGCTCTCCAATTCTCCTTGCATAGAACACCACACTTACCTTTACCTAATGCAAATCTGGTCATATTATTTTCCTTGTTAAAATCCACAGTGGTCCCCTGTTAACCAT
The DNA here is from genome assembly GCA_003697995.1 of Taxidea taxus jeffersonii. Lineage (NCBI taxonomy): Eukaryota > Metazoa > Chordata > Mammalia > Carnivora > Mustelidae > Taxidea > Taxidea taxus. Next base: position 25,544 of record RCUC01163785.1, on the reverse strand, counting down.
AAGCTAAAATACAAAGTTCTCAGCATGGATCACATGATCTAGTCTTGCCTACTTTTCCAGTCCCATCCTTGAATACCCGCTCCTCCAACCTGATGATACCATATGTATATTTCAGGCCTTGTTGCTTTTGCTCATACTGTATACTCTGCCCACATGACACTTCCCTCTCTGGCTGGAAAATTCCTATTTCTTCTGTCAACGTTAGCTCTTTGAAGCCATTCTTGACCTTCCTAAGTTAAGTTCTACTTTCTTTGCGACCATGCTCTATTTTGTAGCATCACTATTAAATCAGTTGTTGTACTATATATTTACATAGCACTTTTTTTTTTTTCGTAAACTAGTATTTCTACTGTGAGCTGCTTGGGTGGAATCTTAATTTTTTCTCTACTTCCAGGCCTATCACAATGTTTGACACATATGGTAACTGGCTTTATCCGTGGATAATATGTTTCCTAAATAAATACACAACCATGTTGACAAACTTCCCATAAATTGTGGCATATCTAAATGCGTGCAACCACTAGCAGATTTTTGCTTAATCTATTGGCATCAGATTTCAAGATGAAGCTAATCATTACTGATTCTAATTATTAATATATAAATATTACAATCATCAGTTTTTAATGAAAGCATTCACAAAATGAGCCCATTTATATTGTGGTTCTCCAAACTACTGTAACTGGTGCTATCTGGAAACCTCCCTTCAGTGTCCTCCTCCCCCAGCTACCCAGCAAACTAGTTCACCCTCTGAGATTATCAGAGTGCCAGGATAGACAGATGGTTACAAGTCTTAGATCTTCTGCTGCCCTTCCTTTAAGACCCCACAGTGCTTGCATGTGGTGCTTTGCTCCACAACTCTTCCAAATAGAACTTGACTCAATCTCTCGCTACTTAGTTGATTTACCTCATTGATCCACAAACTTCCAAAAATATATGAAGTGTTAGCCTGTGCCTTGGGGTCTGTGCTCAAGAATCAATTTTACCCTTCACTTGGGTTTCTTTCCTTCCCACTGAAGCATCCAATTACTATTCCACAAAGGGAAATCTCCCATGGAGGTAAAAGGAGATTGAATGGTAAGTAGCCCCTCAAACGTCTGTTACATGAATGAGAATCATATCAACTTTATCTTTCTTACATTTGAATGGACTGAGGGGATTTGGATTCTGAAATAGGCCTATTGTGATTAATATAGGGCAAACTGCAACCACAGCTCTCCATGAAAATGCTCTTTGCCAGGCTCTACATGGGTTATTTTCTCTGAGTTGGCATGGCCTTGAGAAGAGCAGTAAGACAAAATGGTTTATAGGTTAAGTTTGTCTTCAACCACTAAAGCTGGGTAATGTTTTCTCATCTCCACACCTTTATTCCATATCTTGCTCATTGTTCTCAATCTCTTTTAATCTCTTTCTTTGAGTTTTTCTTTTTTTCCCTTCTCAGGTCCAGGGAGAGTTTTCTGATTATGTAATACCAGCCCATGCAAGTGTTTGAGGCATGAGGCTATAAAAAGAGAACTTTAAAAAAGAGGGCCCCTTCCAACTTTCCAAAGAGGTGTTTTAGACAAAATTGATACTTTAAGCTATGTCTAGCACATAGTAGCTTCTCCATAAAAAATGTTCACTGAAGGAATAAAAGTAGGAAAGGAGAAGGGGCACCTGGGTGGCTCAGCTGGTTGAACTTCCGACTCTTGGTTTCAGCTCAGGTCACCATCACAGGGTCCTGAGACTGAGCCCAGGGTAGAGCTTTCCATTCATCAGGGAGTTTGCTTCTTTCTATCTCCTTCTGTCCCTGCCCCTGCTCATTTGTGCTCTCTTTTTCTCTCTCTCTCTAAAATAAAAAATTAAATAAAATCTTTAAAAAAAAAAGTAGGAAGGGAGAGATCATCATAATGCATAATGGGCCATTAGGGAAGATGTTTTGGAGCAGACTATTCCTGTGAGCTTATTCAAAGCTGGCTTTGTGTAAATGCATACTCAATGCCATTGCACCTCCTCACAAGATGGTTATGGTCAAAGTTAGAATTCCCTTTCCTGTCTGCTGAGATCAGAGTGCCACACTTGCACAGAGTTCTGGTTATAGTATGGGAGTGTGACCCTCCAGATTCCCTATCCTTAATTATTTACAGATCTTATTCTTTTAGATGTTCTTTGTTTAATGTCCTGTTTCATGTCTTTGTAGTGAAATAAACCCTTCCCCAGAGTTCTAGACCTGGCTCTGCCAATTGCTTGTCGTGTGACCTTGGGTAAGTAACTTAATCTTTCTGAGCCTCAGTTTATCCATCTATAAAAAGAACACTCCATCTTTTGACTTGCCTTTTCTACTAGGTTGGTGTAAGTCTTAAATAAAGTGAAAAAAAAATAAAAGTGTTTTGCAAACAATGTGTTTTTCAAGTGTAAGATATTATTAACTGAGGAATTCCACATATTGAAACCCAAAGTGTTCATGGTTCTATGTAAAGAAGTACCCTCACTTTCTGTATAAAATACATATATATGTGTATTTTAGATGTATATTCTCATTCCCACCTCTCCTTACTCTCTACAGAGTAAATAGTAACCAAGCTAATAGATGGGAGCATAGTATATCTTTATCACTTCCTTGAAAAACTTTAGTGGCAGAATTTAAATAAGCCAATGTTCAAACTGTCATTCAACCCCAAGGGTCAGCTCAAATGCATTTAGAAATCTCCACTATTTTTCTTTTTATCTTTTTCTGTTTTAGTCTTTCCTTCCATTTAGATTTCTTCTCTTCTGCATTTGCTGAACTGGCTGCTTCTCCCTCATCCCTGTCCCCACCCCCACCTCACTTCTAAACCAGGTTCTCAGCATTCATTACCAGGCATGCTGTGCTCAGATTCATCACATGAGGGCCCAGTCAGGCAGAAGAATGGGCATGTGGGGCTGGTTGGGAGCAACTGACAATGAGGATGAACCCTGATTGGTGGAAAGCAGGGTTCAAAGATAATCACCTGAGCATCATTTTGATACAACTTAAAGGTTCCTTGATGCATCAGGAGTTAACCTTGATCAGAAGAAGTGATCCGCAATCCTGAACCTTTTCCAACCCAACTCTAATGCCATACATAATCTTCTAAACTCTCAGGATCTCTAAAAAGGACATTTCTGTTCTCCTGTGTCCCTGATTGATAGACATAAACTACCAATTTAATAAAAACAAATTTATCAAAGTCTCATATAGACAGTAGAATTTTGCAACCTAGATAATTTGATTTTTACTATATGGCTAATATTTGAAATATTTTATTTTTTTAAAGGTTTTTTACTTATTTATTTCACAGACGGAGATCACAAGTAGGCAGAGAGGCAGGCAGAGAGAGAGGAAGAGAAGCAGGCTCCCTGCCGAGCCCAATGCCACACTCGATCCCAGGATCCTGGGATCATGACCTGAGCTGAAAGCAGAGGCTTTAACCTACTGAGCCACCCAGGCACCCCTGAAATATTTTAAAGTGTAGTAATTGGATCAAGCTTTCCCAGGAGATTCTGTTTATCCTAGAAGGAAAAGTCTAACATAGGAAAATTAATATGATGTTTATTTTGGAAAATCTTTCATATGTCAGGCTTATATAGAGTTTAATAGAAAGGCATGTTAACTAGAAATTTCAAAATAAGCTGGTGTCCAGAGGAAACAATCATATATTTGATTATGTTTAGAGTTTATTAAGAGTCAATTAATTAAGGGTCAATATCACTCCTTAATCCCTCACTCTCACCCTTCTCTCTCTCTCTCTTTCTTTCTCTCTGTCTCTACACACACACACACACACACACACACACACACACACACACACACTTCTATTATTTATGTGTACTTTGTTTGGGTGTAAGTAATAGAAACCAACTTTAATTCTATAAAAGGAACCTCTCAAAGGGAAACTAGATATCACACAAAATTAAGAAGTTGAACAGCCAAGCTTATAGAAACCAGAGTCAAAGTGGAAACCTCAAGAGAGGAATTCATAGACTATATTTCTGGAGACCTGAATTTAAAAGACTCAGTTACTAATAACCTTAGCTTTTGTATCTCACAATTCAAAATTCTAAGAGAGATAAATTGTGTGTGTGTGTGTGTGTGTGTGTGTGTGTGTGTGTGTGTGAGATCTGTTCATATTCAAAGAGAGAGAGAGAGGATACAGAGAAAGAACTAGAATGAATGAATCTGATTGGTCCTTCTTGGATCAGTAGTTACCAATAGACCAATGATCTCTGATCAGAGGCAGGGCCAAGTTGCACTCCAGACACAATTTCTGGAGGCCCACACCTGTGAATTTAGTAAGAGAGTAAATTGGCTGAGAAAGAGTCTCCTGTATATATATGTATATGTGTATAATAAGGTAGCTAACCAGATCAGGAGGGACTTACCTCAGATGTGGTGAACACTAATTTTTCCCATTGGTTGCTTTTAATTTGTCCTGTATTGCATATTCCTATTATTGGTAGGGTTATCACCCCTGATGATTAAAAAAGGAAACAGTAATCACAGACAACTGATCCCATGAAAAAGAAAGGTGAGGGCAAATCTTCACTTCTGGAATTAATAAGCACTAGGTTTTCAAGGTCTTCCTGGAGCTGAACTCTTGTAGGTACTACCTAAGAGGAATACTAGTTACCATATAATCTTGCCAATTTTATGTAGGGTAGCTTTGCTCTAGTTTTTATTTTTTAGTTTTTGGGATCCATTTCTGCAAAAGGATTGGGCAATAATGGGTGTAAAACGTCTCCCTTGGATTTATATCAGAGAAATGCTACCCCTTGATATTAGTCATCTCATTTTGAATGTCCTTGAATTAATTCCAGCAATAATCATCATATTTATCTATTTTTAGCAAATTGGCACTTTCTAAAATATTGAGCTGTTGTCTCCATATGCACCAGTTTGCTCTAAATGTAGAATTTTGGTAATTAGCCTTACATCCATTATTTATAATCTCAGTTGCAATAACTATTCAGAAAATGTTATTCTTAAATGAGAATTTGAAAGACCCTAAGATCGTTCTATTAATGACTATATAAAAGAACTAGATGAGGAAAGTAAAAAATAAATTAATTAAATGATCTCCAAAGGTTAAGCAAAAATGGGCTGCTTCAGAATCTAAATCTAAATGGATTCAGAATCCTGTAGCACAACTGGTCTAGGAACTGGCCTAGAGCAGGAGCTGTTAGAATGCAAATCCTCTTCTCAGTCTTTGTTTTGGTTCAGAAACCAACTTACCTGCTTGAGGTATAAGATGAGAAGTAAAATCTCCTAATTACCAAACCAGATTCCTAACAGCTATTGCAAAGATGCCTTCCGCAGTTCCATCTAAACTTCAGTAGATGCAATTGTCTCCATTATTTACCTCCCCAGCCCGCCAATCAAAACAGGATTTCTTTAAAAAGAAAATTCTTAATTTCTAATAATCAACTTGCAGTTAAATTTCTAGGTACATGTCCTATTGAGGGCAGCTCCATTTGGCTATCCAGACTCTCACATGTAGGGTTCTAGTGGGAGAAGGGCAATAGGCATTGGGTATGATTTGGTGGACATTGCATGGAAGGTCCTTTCTCTTTAATAAAATCACTTTTAACAAGATGTAATTTTATTTGAGAGATGTAAAGTAATTGTGAGACTTTATAAGTGACCCATCATCAACTTATCCCATTTCATCTTTATGTAGGCATTTGGAGAATTTTTTCTTCCAAAGTTTTATTGGATTAATATTTCTAAAAATTTCTGAGATTTTCAAAAGGAAGGAGAGCATGATATCATCTCATTAAAAAAAAAAAGTCCCTTTTTCTTTAGTCGGATCCGATGTGGGGGTTTGGTTTGCTCAAACCTATTTTGTTCTGAAGAGTACCTTTTGCAATCTTCCCTTCACCTTGCCTTTCAAGGACTTGTTTACTCAGATCACCTGAGAAAGCTACTCTGGAGAAATCAGGTTGGTATTTAGTATTCATTTGAATAAGTCTTTCATGCTAATATAAATTCAGTGTTCCTCATGGCTTTGATTGCCTTTGATTGAAAGACACTAGGGTGATAGCTTTTTTTTTTTTTTAAGATTTTATTTATTTATTTGACAGAGATCACAAGTAGGCAGAGAGGCAGGCAGAGAGAGATAGGAGGAAGCAGGCTTCCAGCTGAGTGGAGAACCCGATATGGGGCTCGATCCCAGGACCCTGGGATCATGACCTGAGCCGAAAGCAGAGGCTTTAACCCACTGAGCCACCCAGGCGCCCCGGGTGATAGCTTTTGATAACTCAGCCAGATTTGTGCTCCATACTGAGAGCTATATAGAAAACATGAAGACTTAGTTTCTTGCATATTTTTTTTTCCATCTTGAAGTTCATGCCTTACACCTATGGGGTGAAACCAGGATAGAGGAGGAAATGAAGATTACTATAATTGAAAAGGGAAGAGGAGCTATAAAACAGAATTACTCAGTTTGGAATTGGGCCATAACCCTCTAGTAAATAAACTGTCATGGGAACTTTAATGACCACAGATGGCTCTGACTTCACTTCTGAACTTCTGCTGGAAGATGTAGTAAGCCCACAGTAAGACCAAGAGCATGCATCTTCAGGAAAGAATCTAGGAAGTTTGGGCATCAGTATACTTTAGTATGTTCAAGCACACTCAGGACCAAATTCATGTTTATCCTCACTTACGTGGGAAGAAACTACTGATTCTTTTCTCCCACTTTTTTTTAAAAGATTTTATTTATTTATTTGAGAGAGAGAGCAAGAGAGAGCCAGAGCATGTGCAGAGGGAGGAGCAGAAGGAGGGGGAGAAGCAGGGTCTCCGCCAAGCAGGGAGCCCGACGCTGGGCTGGATCTGGGGACCCTGGGATCATGACCTGAGCCCAAGGCAGATGCTTAACGACTGAGCCGCCCAGGCACCCAAAACTATTAATTCTTGACTTAGAAATGCCGATTTTGTCATCACAGGTATTGTCCTATTTTACGCAAGACTATATCTTTCAATACTTACAGGTTTTTCTGCAGACCTCTCCAATTCTATGTTATCAATAGTAACATTGGAAACTGGCTCATGAACAAACTGAAACTTATTAAATATATTTTATCAATATTGTTCGATGGAACTTGGGTATATTGTAAAAATCCATCCATAAAGAACCGAAATATAAGAACCATAGGAAAACCAATAGAAAATTTAATTTTCCCTTAATCAAGATTTTCAGATACTAGAAATATTTTTTGTTCTTTTTATTCATTTTTAGTGCCTCAGAAAGTCTCATGTTAAACTAATTATCTTCTCCCTAGATTAGAACTCTGACTCTTCAACTCTTGATAATGTCTTTGAGAGATAACAGCACGTTCCCAGTTTCCCAGCTCATAACCTGGGAATAACTGATTATTCTTCCTTCCTTCACAAAAGCCAAAATATCAGCTACCAAATTCTACTTGCGGTATCTTTCACATCTGTCCTTTCCTTCTTCTGCCAGACTTTTTCAGCCAGCAATCTAAAAGACAACCAAGCCCTAAGGCCCATGACTATACCTAATGAATTAACCTCTTTCCTGTGCATCTAGACGAGTACTAGAAACACATCATCCTTGTGAGAATGGAGAAGATCATGACTCAAGGCATTTATTTATGTTCTGTGGTTCACATGAGAAGCTTCAGGTGAGAAAGGCTGGATAGTCACCAAAATTCCTTGCTTTTGGCATTGACTTTGCACACTGCTTATTGGTTAATCTTATATTTCACTCCCCTTTTTTCTCAAAATGTCAATGGTATTTCTTTGTTTACAGAGTCAATTCCAATTTATTTATTTATGATCATTTTTAAGGGCTCTTCAGAATCTAGAACCAATCTCCTATTCTTGCCTTGACTTCTACTTCTTCTGCCGTTGACTAGGCTTGTGGATTTAAACAAATTTAATCTCTCTGGATTGTTATCTCCTTTAATACAAAACAAGAATATAAGACTAAGTTGTGTCTAAGGCCTTCCAACTTACCAAATAACATGTTCTGTAGCTAAGCTGCTCCTCTACTTTGGCATCCTGTCCCAGCCTGACTTAATATGACTTTAAGTATTCCTTCCCCTGTATTTGTGTTCATTGTCATTCCCACTACTTGCTAAGTCCCCTTTCTGCCTACTTCAATCCCATTGAATCTGAGTCCTGAACCAAGAGTTATTTCATTTTGATGGCCTTTCTGAATTCCGCAGTTCTCTGGGACTTCTTCCCCTCTTAGATCTTCAGTAGCATAGGCTACCTGTCCCATTTCTTCTGTATACATTAAATAGAAGCTTCACTTAATTGGCCATGTGTATTTATATGTACCTGATTTCTCCCAACTAGTTACAAACTCTTTGAAGGTAAGTTATCAAATTCAGTGTCTGGTTCAAAAAACACATATTGATTGACATCTTGATATCTCCTCTTCCATAGCTCTGCATTAGACTCTGAGGCAGTATAAAATGCGAACAGAAGTCTTAGTAAACTCTGGGAAAGACAAGTGGAACTATCTGATCTTGGTGGGACATCTGAAACCATGAAACATGTCTTCTCTCTTGAATATCTTTACTTTCTTGGCTTCCATAATCCCTATTTTAGCTGCTTTTTCTCTCTTGCACCTTTAGTTGCACATTCTTTATCCCCCCACTACCCCAACCCACCCCACTCCTCTTTCTCTACTAACTGAAAAGTTGATGTTACCCAGGCTTTTGTCCTTATTCCTGCATGTTCTTTCTCAGGAGAAGCTCCATGAGTAATCTAATTCATACCCACAATACCTACATGGACTAGTGGGTCTGAAATTCTCTAGGCTTTTCAGTCAAACCTACCTAATGGGGTCTAGAGCTTTATATCTAATTGTCCCATAGAAATCTTTTTCTTATAGCCAACAGGATCCTCAGTTTCAACAAACCTTAAAGATCAGTCATCATTTCTTGTCCCCAAATCTCTTCTTTCTCATCCAGTCATTTAAAAGGAAACAGAATCCTAATTCATTCCTCCCATCTCTCTTTTATCATTAGATATTTTTCCAGTTTTTTTCCAGTTTTTATAAGTAAAAAGCCCCTTTCATTCTTCCTTTCCCTCACTCTCTATCTCAAAAATATGTCTTGGCTCTGTCCACTTTCCTCCATCTCCTCTGTCATTGCTAACCCAATCATCTTTCATGGAGACAAATGCAATAGCTTTGGGCTCCTGGTGGCTTAGTTGGTTGGGCATCTGCCTTCGGCTTGGGTCATGATCCTGGGGTCCTGGGATTGAGTTCTGTATCTGGATCCCTGCTCAGCAGGGAGTCTGCTTCTCCCTCTGCCCTTCCTCCCAACTCAGGTTCTCTCTTTCTCTCTCTCTCTTGCAAAAATAAATAAAATCTTTAAAACAAACAAACAAAAAACTCAAATGCAATAGCTTTCCCTTCTAATCTCTTTCCTTTTAACCTCAGTCCCTTACAGTTGTTCTCTGCCCAGTAGATAGAGTGGTTCTTTATAAAGAATCTATCAGATCATGGGACTCTCTCACTTAAAAACTTTTGATAGCTTTTAGACTGCCTGGGTGGCTCAGTTGGTTAAGTGTCTGACTTTTGATTTTTGCTCAGGTCATGATCTCAAGGTCTTGAGATCAAGCCCTCATTGGCTCCATGCTGGGAGCTTAAGATTTCCTCTCTTTGGGGCACCTGGGTGGCTCAGTCAGTTAAGTGGCTGCCTTCCACTTAGGTCCTGATCCTAAGGTCCTGGGATGGAGCCCCACATCAGGCTCTTTGCTCAGTGGGGAACCTGCTTCTTCCTCTGCCTGCTGCTCCCCATGCTTGTGCTTGCTCTCTCCTCTCCTTTTCTTCCTGTATCGAATAAATAAATAAAATCATAAAAAAAAGATTTCCTCTCCCTCTGCCCTGTCCCCCCGTCACACACTCTCTCTCTCCAAAAACAACGAAAACCAAAAGAAAAGAAAAACACCAAAAAACAACCATCTTTTAAAAAAGATTTCACTTATTTATTTGACAGAGAGGGAGATCACAAGTAGGCAGAGAGGCAGGCAGGGGTGGGTGGGGGGAAGCGGGGTCCCCACCAAGTAGAGAGCTGGATGCGGGGCTCAATCCCAGGACCCTGAGATCATGACCTGAGCCGAAGACAGAGGCTTAACCCCCTGAGCCACCCAGATGCCCCCAAACTACCATTTTTTATAGCTTCCCATTCTACTTAGAATCAAAACCAAACTCACTATCACCAAGGCTTATAAAATATATTCTTGGTCTACTGGACTTTTAGTTTTTAAAACTCATCACACAACATTAATTTTTCAAGGCTTTTGCATGGATTACTCCCTCTACCAGGAATGTTCCTTCTCTGGCCTTTCCTTGAGAGGTCTTCTGTGACAAATATATTTGAGTGGTATCCAGGAAGTCACTTTCTAACACATCACCTCACTTCTTTTATTTTCTTTTAGGATTGCCCTCAATCTGATTTTTAAAAAAATACCCATTAAATTTCTGGTCCCTGTGTATCTCTTTGAACTTCAAAATCTACCGCTCTTCACATCTACACTCTATTGCAATTGTATAATTTCATGGAATAAGCCCATATTGTTTCATCTTTTCCCTCTTCCTAAACACTGTTACTTTTGCCTGTCATGTCTTCCTTTCTCTTCTTTTTATATAACACACTTCTAATTTATTTCCATAATGTGGCTGGAGTGGTTTTCTTCATTGTGGAGACTCTTTCATCCTCTGGGCAGATATGATGATCCTCTCCTTTCTGCCATTTTGTGTTAGTATACATTTCTGCTATAACTTTCAACAGACTTTATTATAAATATTCATTTACATGAATATGTATCCCTTTTACTATACCAGGAGCTCCTTTAAGGTAGTAATCATGTTTTGTTTATTGCCTATGTATAGCCCTATTTCAATGCTTTGCACATATTATGCTCCCATTGAATAAAAGTTGAGTAAATGGAGCCTATGCAAAGGGACAAATATCAGTGTCTAGTGAGTAGTATGTGATGGCAAAATTTGGTTAAATCTAAGGAAAAAGTCTCCTACTTCCCACTGATCAATCGTGGAACCTGCTCACTCTGGCATGGTTTATAATTGGGCACCTAATAGATATCTCACAGAACCGAGACCACACAGACTTGGATTTCACCCAAGTAGTGCCAGCTGGTTGCTTCAGCAAATAACAGGCACCATTTTGTAGAGAGATACTTCAACATTGACAGAAAGATAGCCATACTTGACACTATGAACTTCTTATGATCTGGGCTAAGGATGAGATAGCCATTTAAAATATATTGCTATAGTCTCTTTCACCCATTAATCTGCCTCCTAAGCCTAGTGCTAAATATCAGCCCTTTCCTGATAACTGGTGTCTTCTGGTATTGCTCCCACAGGAATCTTGATGAGTTTTCATATCTCCATCTATGTTAATGATCTGACCTAAATATCTATAGTACATGTACACGCTCTCCCTCTCTTTTCACTCTTTTAAATTCCTAGTTAGAAAAAAAATATGCATGTTTAATTTTTTTTTCTGGTCCCTATATATGCACTATGGAAGCATTCATCTGTCTGATGTTGTATTTATCCCCCAAACTGGCAAACAAATGAAAAGATACTAGTCCATTTTCCTACAGGGGAAGGAAGAAACAAATGGCCAGGTAATCATTAAGTTATCAACATCTAACTTATGTCTCTCACACACAAAAATATTCTTCTGGGGAATGGAGCTGAAAAGGAATGGACTCTCCCTTGGGATTCTGGAGAGGGAGAATTGTTCTTCAATTTAGTCTGCCTCCTCTTTAAGAATACTTATGAGAATCAAAAAGGGAGAAGAATGATCCATGCAGGGATCCACGGTCACTAGGGAAGGGGGGTTCCTTTTAAACCAAAGGTCACTTTAAAGGAGGCAAGGAGGTCCCTTTAAACCAAAGCTAAGTAACATAGAGATTAAATAAACTTTTTTGGTCTGGAAAACTTAAACACTTTTTCAAATTTATTTCTTCAGGAAATGATATTCTAGGTTTCAAGCTGCTAACTTGCAAAACAAACTTTGGAAACACATCTCATTTATAGGTTGGGGTAATGCTCACTCTAAAATCATATTTGGGAAGGACCAAAAGAATACAATTTGCCTGCTTAGGGAATGGGTGAACATAAGGAAGGCAAGATGAAACAGACTTCAGCTGAAAAAAAAATGAGTCACTTTTCTCAGTTGTACATTTTATTATTTTTGTGATTATGTGGGAGGAGAAGATGCTTGAGTAGTTTGGGTTGCTGAGTGAGTAGATGAGAGAATCAAGTATTCAACTTCAGAGAAGTTGGTTTGGTGGGATATGGTGGAACTTTGAGAGACCCACCACACGTAGGTGGAACCACTTTGAACCATTTCTAGAAGAGGATTCATTTTCCATCCCACTAATCTAGCCACATATTTTTTGTTTTTGCTTTCCACAGAATTTTCCATAGACTTTTCTCTCAACAGAGCCCTTAATAGGGTGGAAAACCATTTTCCCATCAAGGCTCTGGGCTTCTCAGTTGATGTATACCCAGAGACATTGCAGTGTCAGGCCACTATAAATTTTAAGTTGCCAATAATTTTTTTAAGATTTTATTTATTTTGACAGAGAGAGACATAGCAAGAGAGGGAACACAAGCAGGGGGAGTGGGAGAAGCAGGCTTCCCACTGAGCAGGGAGCCTGATGTGGGACTCGAACCCAGGACTCTGGGATCATGACCTGAGCTGAAAGCAGATGCTTAACGACTGAGACACCCAGGTTCACCTGTTGCCAATAATTTTATTATACTCCAGGAATAACCAATCAATCTGGGTTGTTCTGACTAAACCAAATTTCAGTCACACTGGAGATAAGAGAGTTTCTGGATTCCAGTGGAAGGTCTACAATTTGACCTGTAGACCTTTTACCTGTGTTGGTACAAGACTAGAGGATAGAATGGCGAACCTTCAAGGCATTCTGTATATACAAGCTTTTATTACCTCCTACCATTAAGTGGTGCTATTTTCTCCACTTGAAATATTTTCTTTTCCTCCATTCTGCCAAACCATTTCTGCCTCCAAATATTCTTTTGCAATATCACCTTCTTCATAAAATCATTTCAGACATTTCCTCATTCCCCATCTGCTTCCATACTGCAATCACTATAGTAACCTCCCTAGTTACTAGTTAATTCCTCCTCCCCCATATTGTTTGTGTATATGAGTATATGTTGCATAAATATATATACACATATATACATAGAGAGAGAGCATTTATACACACTTCATATATGTATTTGTGTGTTGTCCTTTCCTGTTTCCCTAGACAATGCTTCAGTGTCATTCCTGAGTTCTCTTTTTAGATTTCACGAGGCACTGTACAATATTTGCACATCCTGGGTCTGCAGTTTACCCTACTCTCTTTTTATTTATCTCCCAGGGAAGAGTTTCATTATATGTCTGATGGTGGTGGTTATCATTGACTAGTAGAACTAAAGGGATTTTTACAGTGTATGTAGTTGTTTGTTTATTTAATTTCTCTTTAGCCACAGAAACTTTTTGTCCCAGATATTTATCAGAATCCCAAATATGTAAAACAGATAAAGGTGCTGATGTGGCTAAACAGAGTTTGGTTGCTCAGAGATCTGTCTGGTCAGCATCCCTCTCCTTCCTGTGAGACCTCTCTAAGAAAGCCTAAGGAGCAGAGTTTTGGAAACACTGATCTACATCCGCTCCTTCAGGGTGCAGATGTTGGAAGCTGTGTGATCGAGGTCATTCAGCACAGGAAGGGCTGAACAGAAATTCCTTCCTATATCAGTACTACTTCTTTCAGAGGATGAAAGAGGATCATGCTCTCAATTTCTACATGTACAAATTCCTAAATATTCCAAATTTGCGATGTGAGCATTTATGTGGCTCATCAATAGGATTCTTCTATAAATGAAGACAAAGTTATTTTTCTTTTGTCCAATTTTTGACTCATTCATCTTATTTTTCAATTAGTCTTCTTTATCAGGATGAATTTGGGGGGGTAATATTTTCCTCAAATATTATATGGATGTCATTCATTCATTCAACAGACATTTATGAATCATGTACTAAGCCAGAAACTATATGAAATGCTGGAAATAAAGAAGTAATTTTTTAAAAAGGAACACTCTTTACCCTCAAGTGTATGTGGTAGACCTATGTGTGTCTCTTTTAAAGTCTGTGTTCTAAAAAAAAAAAGAAAGTCTGTGTTCTAGAAAGTGCTCCTAAATCATTTTACTAATTTCAGTTGTATTTTCCTATTGCTCAGGGAAGCTTCCCATTATAGGAATAAACTAGTGTTTCTTCTCATTAGATATGAGTACCCAACTTGCCTTGGAGGCCTGGAAGGTGAGTTTTATGAGTAAGAGAACGTTCACAAGTATTAATGCTTAAATGCCAGAACTCTAAAGGGTTTTTAAGGATTACATGTGTTAATTCATATAAATACTGAGAACTATACCTTGCACATATAAGCACTTAATGTTAACTATTGCTCATTATAGTTGATTTTGTTGATGATGATGTTGTATCTATATCGAACAAATCCCATGTCTCAGAATCTTTTGGTAGGAATTCAAGGGCCAGTTTCTGGACTTCGGTGTGTGTGTGTGTGTGTGTGTGTGTGTATGTGTGTGTAGTACATGTATGCATGTCTGAGGTTTAATGAACATCCATTGGTTAACTGAAAAATGAGTTATTAATGTCACTGATTTAGATTTTGTACACTCTGCACTCTCAGTGCTCTTTAGGGCTAATTAATATATATTGGTTCTTAGAGTCTAGAACTCAGGGATAAAATTAGCCTATCTTACAGACATGGCCAATAAAATAGGAATAGAAATTTGAACCTGCCTCATGCTTAGAAGCTAAAGGAGTCCATAATTTCCAGGCAACTGGAAAGAGAGCTTCTCAAGATCTAGACTGAGACACTTCGAATCTTTAAGGAAAAATGGAAACATGCAGTGACAATTCTAAATTATCCTCAGTGGTGTGGACATCCAGGATCTGGAGGCTCTGGTGCCCATAGTCTGATGTCCTAACCAGTCGGTGGTCTTGGCTTGTCTGTGTTTCCTGCCTGTTTTTCAGGCAGGAAATCTGTTTGCTTCCTGCCTGTTTTTCAAGTGGCATTCTCTACCTTTCCCATTAATAATGTCAGCTCTAATATTGTACTAATGTAGTCTAGTTTGTATTGCTTGCACCCCAGAATTTGACTGATGCAACCCAATACTCAAGAAATCAGGCCCAAGCTACTATTTTTCCACCTGGAATACTGCAAGAGCCTCAGGACTTTGCACTTGCTGTTCCTTCTGCCTGAAATGCTTTGCTCACACCTATTCTCTTGACTCACTTCCTGACTTCCTTATGGCTCTGCTAGGATCTCACCTGTGAGATCTCATCAAGGACACTTTCTCTCCTCACTCCATATAAAGCAGCACCCACCCCAACATACCCTTTCTGGACACTTTTATACTTTTCATTTTTCTCTCTCTAGCCCTTGTATCCACCCAAGGTATTCATTTTTTATTATCGGCTCATCCCAGGGGCATGTAAACTCCCTGACTCTTAATTGTTGATATTTTCTGACACCTAGTACAGTGCCTGGCAATGCTCAATAAATATTTATTTTGCTCAATAAATATTTCTTGAATGAATGAATGAATTTAAATTCTGCTCAGATGCAATAATAACAGTAAGCTAAAAATGTGCTATAGCTAATACCTCCATTCCACCTTACTCCATATCTCTCTTGATTTCTGTCCTTGAATCTTGACCAGTAGCATCCTGTATATGTCTGCCTGTCAGTCTCAGACACATGATACAGTAGATTTGCTAAGAATAATGAAAGAAAAATTTGGTCCTGCCTACCACTACAGAATGCTTATTTATTTCTTCTCTTACATTTTAATTGTTTAAATATTTGGGGAGGATTTTCCTGCTGTGGTAAATTTATACTCATTAAATTGTCACATGTGACGGTATTAGTTATTTATGTATTGTGGGCACTCTAAGGGGAAATGCTTGCTTTTGCCACTGGCACCATCTGGCTTTGACTGATTATTGTATTTTACCTGATAGTCTTTGGACAGGACTATCAGGGTGATGAATGGGTGAGAGTGGGAGGGGTCCAAACACTGGTTGAGAAAGGATAACAAACCTGTAGTAGTAAGTCAGACACTAGGAGGCATTCTAAACACTGAATAAGATAGAACATCCATCGCATGTCCTATTTGCATTCCAGGTTAATCTTCAAAGAGCCAACATGGCAAAAACATTCCAAGATAAAAATAGCAAGATCTTCTAGAAAAGATTCAAGTTGCAATGAAAAAAGAAAAATCCTTTATGGTTACTGGTGAATTCTGTGTATATCTTTTAACAGCATCGGTGACTTATATATGGAGATTTTTTTTTTTTTAATGAACCTTTTAAAGACATCCCAAGACATTCTAAGAAGAAATTCAGTTTGTAGGAATTGAAGATTAAAATGTATAATGGCAAATGGCACCATGTCAGGCACCGAGTTCTGTGGTTATAAGCTGATCTTGAATCAAAATCTAGTTCCTCACTGGCATTCTCAAAGTCCAGTTTTCATTAGAGGCTTTATTCCAGACAGAAGTATGGTGATAACTCTGCTAATGTAGGGTGTCTTCGGCCTAGCTAGATCATTCTGACAGTCTTTTTGAAGCAGGAAGCCTAAAGAAGCTATTATTTAATCTTTCACCTTTCCCCAGAGAAAGATATCTTTAAGGCACACGTGTTCCTTATATTATTTTGGTTTATCAATAGATCACTTAGCTCTTCCATAGTGTCTCAATGCTAGAAGAGACTTTAGAAGTCAACTCATCCATGAATCCCTCATTTATTCATCAGGAAATATTTATTGAGTGCCTACTACAAACTAAAAGATGTAGACTGAAAATATGAATTAATATGGTTGTCCTCTCTATGGGATTCATTAATTCCTCTTCATGGCATTCTTGTTAGGTGGGAGTTCAACCTTTGCTGAAGTTATCTCCAACATTTCTTGTGTTGCTATTCATTTACAGCACTCTTCAAATGAGAGAAATTAGGTTAACCTCACTTACAAGGGTAGAGAGGCCCAACTAAAAATGTGCTTACCCCTCATTATTCAAAAAGTCAGATGCAGAGATCAAAGGAGACTCCTTAATGCTCTAAACAGTTAATTTAGTGACCTCTTCTCCTTTGTATTCTTGTCTTGGTCCTGTCAAACTTCACTGTACCTGACCGTTCTCTATACTCACCCAGAGATGGGAGATAAATACTAAAATTTTATATTTGTAACCCAATGAATATTAGTCTCCTTTTGCCACAAAGAATTTCCCTAACCCTCTTAATGTATTTCAGAACACTTTCCCTTCTTATTGAATGAAACCTCATTAACTCACATTAGTTTTATTTGCATAGAAAAATTAAGTTTTGGAATAAATCTATAGTATTAAAATGAAATTGCTACACTTGTAAAATGCTTAGAAACATCTCGAGAAAAACATTTCTTAAGGCTTTTCAGCATTGGCCTTGGCAAGAATTAAGGCATTAAGAGTTCCCACAAAATGAAAAATAAAATGACATGCAAACACATACGTATACACACAAACTCAAAGTATGGAATTTTCGGGATTTTTGAGGTTTCTAGTTTGGGTCTAAGGTAATGGTCAGTTGTCACTTATCAGAACATTGGTTCAATAATAATTTAGAAAAACTAAACATTGGACTAACTTTTAAATTTAAAATATGATACTAAAACCAAAGTTATTAGATTATGCCTCTTGATAAGATTAAACCACGATTTCAGATTCTCTTATTATTTCCTCCTTGTCAGGGTCCAGAAACTCAGGGCCAAGGGTAAGTCAGCCTTAGATAAACAGATTGTCTGGCCCAGGCCACCAATCTGTCCAACATTTGTGACCTATAAAGATTTTTCCTGCAAGCAACTCTGCTTATGCCAACTGTTTATTTGCACAGTGGAAACTTCCAACACTGTCATTCCCAGGTTTGCTTTCCTTATACAACTAATTACTACTGCACTGGGTCATTCTTTCTATCTTTCTTTATTTTTTCTTTCTTTTCTTGTCTCTCTCTCTCTCTTTTTTTTTTTGCTACGTATTATTGGAGCCAAGAAAGGCTCACTTAACCTATGCCTGTGCCTTTTGGTCAAAGATAGAAGCCAAAGAAGAAGACCTAAAGATTATAGTGTTCAAGCTTTGCATAGTATGCCTTAGTCATGTAGCAAGGACTTAAGAATGATTGCTGTAGGTAGAGATTCAGAAAGGGTATAAGGAGAGATAGGGAGAGAGAGACTGTGTACATGCTTCAGATCATTCTGAAGAAATGGAAAACAATAGAAATAACTCAAGACAAAAGAGGGAAAGCTCAACAGGCATCTTGGATTAAACATAAGCCCTCAGAAGTATTTATGGTGCCCTAAATAGATTGTCATTTCTTATATTGACAATATAATCAGGAAAAACCCTAAACACAAGAGACCTCTCCATTGAGACTCATTTGCTATTTGATATCAGATGATATGTTAGAAATACCCTCTCACATTGTTTTATATATTAAGTATCTTTTTCCAGGAAAGTAACAACCAACTTGTGTTTCCTGAGCCCCTGCTGTGGGCCTAATTCTATGAGGATATATTGTGATGGCCAAGAGAATGTAAACCCCAACATTTAGGAGAGGAAAGAAGACTGATATTTAAGAAATATATACAAACTGAAGAATGACACTCATGAAAATAATGAAATCCAGTAGTCTGTAATTAAGGGACACAGGTGTTATGACAGATCCCTGTTGGAAGACACAGGGGAACATGAAGACTTAAGGATGGGAAAAGTGGAGAGAGGAGAAATGGTATTCCAGTTACATGTGATGACACAGAGCAAATTGTGGAACTTTGAGGGGACTATCCCCAAAAAAGTGAAGAGTGTTTGATGGTAAGAATTAGGAAGGGAGGGACGCCTGGGTGTCTCACTTGGTTAAGCAGCTGCCTTCGGCTCAGGTCATGATCCCAGCGTCCTGGGATGAGTCCCACATCGGGCTTCTTGCTCAGCAGTGAGCCTGCTCCTCCCTCTGCCTCTGCCTGCCACTCTGCCTGCCTGTGCTCGCTCCTGCTCTCTCTCTATCTGACAAATAAATAAATAAAATCTTTAAAAAAAAAAAAAAGAATTAGGAAGGGAAATAGGCGTGTAGATGAGGCCTAGCCCCACCCCCTCCCCCCAAATTGGCCTCTTCTGGTAAGAAAGTTGTGTCATCAGCAGCTTTTGGCTAAAGGAGTGACATTATGGAAGAGGTATTTAGGGCACAAGTGCACTCGACATTGCCTGGGGAGACTGGAGGTGGGAAGGTGAGTTCAGAGCCTAGTATTTTTTCATATATGTATAGGGAAATGAAACTGGAAAGTTAAGAGCTGGTTTGTTAAGGAAGACCATGGTTTTGATTTCTAGCATGAGGTGTATGAGTTAAAGTATCCAGAAATAAATGCTTAATTGAAGATTCAGAAGTGGCGGGAGAGGAGACAGGGGCAAGTGACTCAAAGGATGATTGGAAGCTTATTCAGCTCCATGGGCTTCAGTTAAGGAGAGTTAGTAAAAAAAAAAAAAAAAGCTGAGGAAAAGGCTTATTGTCCCCTCAATGGCAGAAGATACTTCATTGAAAGAAAAGGAATAGGCATACCTGGGTGGCTCAGTTGGTTAAACATCTGCCTTTGGCTCAGGTCATGATCCTGGAGTCCTGGGATGGAGCCCTGTGTCAACTTCCTGCTGAGCAGGGAATCTGCTTCTCTCTGTCTTTCTCTGCCTCTCCCCCACATTCTTGCACTCTCTCTCTCAAATAAAATCTTAGAGAAGGAAGGAAGGAAGGATGGAAGGAAGGAAGGGAAGGAAGGAAGAAAGAGAAATAAGTTAGTAAAAAACTAGCATACAGAATCAAAGAAGCCAGTAAGGAGAAGGCTCCAAAATAGAATGGTCAGCATGATTAAATCAGAGTGATCAAGAGGAATAAGAATGGAGAATAGACCACTGCATGTGGGAGGACCATTGATAGCCTTCAAGTGGGCAATTCAGTAGAATGGTGATGATGAGAGCCAGATTGTAGGGACGTAGGAGGGGATTGAGGTGGAAGAAATACAGGCAATTGGCAGAGACCACACACAAGGAATTTGGCACTGAACAGAGGGAGAGAGATGAGATTATAGTAAGAGTGTTCTTTTTTGAGCTGGGGAGAAATCTATGTTAAAACAGAGAGAGGGATAGAGAAGGGACGACTGAAATGCTAAAGCAGGAAACAAAAGTGACATCAATGACCAGACAGTTTCAAATTTCTAAATTTCAAGAGGGTTCCTCATGGAGAAATACCTTTTGGAATAAAAGGGAAAAGGAAGACAATGAGGTATTTGTTGGATTGGGATGGTGTATATTCAGGGGATCCTGTCAAAATTCTAACACCACTTCCTTTTTTCTCCGTGAAGAACTTTGGTCAGTTGCTCAGAGTGAAAATGAGAATTAAACACAGTCAGGAGAGCTTACTAAGCAACAAGAGTGAATTAAGCAGCATGTTTCTCGGTGGTTTATGAATTTGCATCATCTAGAGATTTTTAAAATGCAGTTTTCTGGAGGAGTGCCTTCATTTACAAGCTCCTCAGATGATTCTGAAGCATGTGAGGTCAGGAACCAGTGCCTTACTGAGAGGTGGAGCCATCTTGAAAACACTGTGAATTTAGGAAGTTAACAAGAAGCTACACTGTCTCTCACCCTGTGGCCATTTTCATCCTCACAGTCCTCGGAGTACTTCCTTTACTAGGTGTATTTGCTTGGGAAAGAGAGGGAAACTCATTCCAGCCTCCACTGGCAAGAGCTCTTGGTTAGGTCCATAACATCTGGGAAAGCACTAAGGTGTACCAACAACCAAGAAGAAAATCTCAATACTAATTAGGTACACACCTGAAGTTTAGAGGATGAAGTAAACCACTTTTTTTTCCCACTGAATTTCCTTTTAGTTCATTAGGAGTTTCCTTTGGGCAGGCATCTGGGAGTGCCCATCTCTCTCTGGGCTCCCTTATCTTTCTCTTTCACGCATCCTCATTTTCTAGCCCTTTGTTCTGCCTCTTCCCAGACTTGAGATGGGATATTAGATCTCTATAGTTCTGTACCTGCTCTGTTCTTGAGGGTCAGCGTTGGAAGCTTCAGATATTTGGTCCCTACAGTTTTCAAAGCTGCGCATCTAGAGCAACTGACATTTGCTTGGTAACCTTGCCCCACTCTCTATAGCATAACTTCAATAGATTATTTTATATTTAAGAAGTCAGTGTTTCTTAATCTTGTCTTATAAAGAGTAAAGGGAAAGAAAACGTGTGTAGGAGAAAGTAAAATTCAATTCTGCTATATGGGGATACCTTTCATTATTTGGAACTCATATTCCAGGAGGCCCACAATAAGAGGAACATAGGATTTGTGGTGGAGTTCTGGGAGTTGTAGCATTATTAGTTTCCTACAAAGTGGAGTCTTAGTCTCTCCCTCCCTCTCGCTCCCTCTCAGACATACATATACACAAGCTCTTATTTTATTTTGTTTGAAGAGTTAGGTTTAGTGTTTGAAGGTGATCTCATTAGTTTTTAGTTTGGTTGGTTGGTTGATTGGGTTTTTTGTTTTTTTGGTAGAAAAAAATTTACTACATCTAGGGTGAGGGAGCATCAACACTGAATGCTGGAACACTGAATTGGACCCTAGCATCAAAAGTAAATACATCTTAAACTCATTTCATACCTAAATTCTATATTTTTCTTTCTTTACACTGCATTCCATTTCATTGACCAATGCAGAAATGGGAGGTTTTAGTTTCTCTATTTTCTTCAACCCATATACCAAAGAGTATAGTAATTTCCTCCATTTTTATCTGTCCTATGCTTCTCTTAAACACAGGTAATTAGTCCTCCCCGTCCTTCCCTTTTCTAAAATTGCCATCTGATGTCCTTGGTGACCTCTGCATTTCCATTTCCAAAGACCTTTTCTCAGTTTTCTCTCAACATTTCACTGTGTTAGACTCTGCTGGACACACCGTGTTGGGATTCGCTCTTGGCTCCCATTCTGGTTCTTCTCAATGCTTATCCAGGCTGGTTTTCACTGGATCAACTATCTCCTCCTGTCTTCTGTATACAGATAAACCCCAGAACAAGATCTTCATCTTTCTGACCTTTTACCTCTAATTTCTTTGTCAGAAATCTCATTCACCTTCCTACCTTCAGTGATCATCTTTTTCTAAAGGACTCTGGAGTTTATGCTTCCTGTATTAAAATGCTTCTTGGGGTGCCTGGGTGGTTCAGTGAGTTAAGCCTCTGCCTTTGGCTCAGGTCATGATCTCAGGGTCCCGGGATCAAGCCCTCCATCGGGCTCTCTGTTCAAGCAGGGAGTCTGCTCCCCCCCGACCCCCCGTCTGCCTCTCTGCCTACTTGTGATCTCTGTCTGTCAAATAAATAAATAAAATATTTTTTAAAAAATAAATAAGTAAATTTTAAAAATAAATAAAATGCTTCTTACTGGATATCTCTACTTGAATTCTCCTTCCAGATCTTTATGATCAAAACTGAACCCATCATCTTTCTCCAAAACCCATCTTCCCATTTGGAATCCCCTCTTTCTGTTATTTCCTCCAGTCTCAGTGATGATTTTCTCATCTGAATTTCTAAAGCACATACTAACTATATCACCCATTTAATTCCGAGTGTATGCTACTTTGTGTTATTTATTTAATTCTTTCATTTTATTTCTTATTACCATTTTATTGCTTGTTTACTTAAACACTAAATCGTTTGAGGGCAAGAATTGCATTTTCTCTATCTTTATATTCCTGATTCTGATCTAGTGTTCAATAAAATTATTGTTAAGATGTTTCAATGAAGTTGCTAATATTTTGTATATATCTCTTTCATTGTTGTTACTTTTGAAAGGCTGACAGATTTTGATAAAAATTAGTAGATACAAAGATTTAATTGTGTTCAGATCACCATCTTGAGACAAAATGGTGACTAGTAAATTTACCTGTAGGAGAATTTCTGTAACATTATTAACAGTGGATTCTTTTTTTTTTTAAGATGTTATACATTTATTTTAGAGAACATGTGCATGTGGGGAGAGTGGGGGGGGGGCAGAGGGAGAGGAAGAGAGAATCTCAAGCAGACTTTGCAGCTGAGTGAGGAGTCTCACATGAGGCCTCATCTCAAGACTCTGAGATCACTATCTGAGCCAAAAAAGAGTTAGTTGCGTAACCAGCTAAGCCACCCAGGCACCCCAAACAGTGGATTCTGTACATTATACATGTTTACACTGAATGTGTCCTGTTATTCATAACCTGTGGTAGAGGAAAGCTACAAGTCAAAAAATTTCTGAGGCAAGCTGAAGGGTCTAGAGTTAGGTTAGGTTAAAAAGACAACCAAGGGACGCCTGGGTGGCTCAGTTGGTTAAGCGGCTGCCTTCGGCTCAGGTCATGATCCCAGCGTCCTGGGATCGAGTCCCACATCGGGCTCCTTGCTTGGCCAGGAGCCTGCTTCTCCCTCTGCCTCTGCCTGCCTCTCTGTCTGCCTGTGCTTGCTCTCTCTCTCTCTCTCTAACTAATAAATAAATAAAATCTTTAAAACAAACAAACAAAAAAAGACAACCAAATGAGAGGTAAGGCTGAACTAAGAATTGGACACTGGAATTCTACACCACATTTAGAGAAATACTGACATCAGGGGACCTGCATTTTCTTATTTTTTTCTTGACCAAATTATGGGATAGTTTTTCCAGTGTTAAAGGTAGCTAAGGAAGGTCTGAGAAATGGTTTCTCCTCTTGCTTTGTGTTTTGTGCCATTAGTTTACCAAGAGTAACCTCTACTTTAAACTCCTCTCTCAGGAGTAGGTTTATAGATTCTTAGAATTAATGAGCTGGAAAACACTTGACCATCTAGTTGAGATCCCTTGTTTACAGATATGCAACCTCTGGGCCTTATCTCTGAAGCCTCAACTTAGTACTAGTCCTAGAGTTTGGGTAATTCTATCCAAATGAAAATACTGCTGTTATATTAAAAACATTTTAAATTTTAAATGCTTTGCTTGTAGGTTAGGTTGAAAAAAGTAGGTTCACTTCTCACTTTTCAGACACTTAACATTTGAAATTTAAAAATTACTCCTAAAGAATATTTCCCAAAATAAATGTTCAGAACAATAGTAAAAAGGAAATACCACTCCCTTTCTCCTGTCCACTTTTCCCTCTACCCCAAATCCGCTGTATATACGCATTTCTGCATTACTTCTGCGATAAGATAATTCTGCCATTCTTAAGGCTGGAAAACTCAGTTCAGTTGACTCTTACTGGTTTTAAGTTTTCTGCTCTGTTGTAAAATAGTTTTCCATTGTTTTCACTTTAATATTTCAGTTGACCATTAACTGTATAAAACAGAATTGGTGCTCAGAGGAAAGTACCAAGTGATTCAAATATTGACTATTTTATTCATTTTTAGTATGACTTTAAGCAAATCACATACTTGTCCCCTTAGCCACCTACAGTGGATGAAATAGCAAATCACACAAGTCTATCTGAAAAGTTCTTCTCTGGAGAAAGAGACCTAGGATATACAAACTCTCTCTCTCTCTTTTTTTTTTTTTTAATTATTTTTATTTTTTATTTTTATTTTTTTTTAATTTTTTTTTTTACTTTATTTAAGCTTTATTTAAACATATGATGTAACCCCACCACCCTCACCCAACCCCTCTTCCCCTCACCCCCCTCAGTTTGTTTTATGACATTAAGAGTCTCTTTTGGTTTTTCTCCCTCCCGATCCCATCTTCTTTCATTTTTACTTTTCCTACCACCTTAACTCCCACCCCCGTTGCATCTCCACTTCCTCATATCAGGGAGATCATGTGGTAGTTGTCTTTCTCCAGTTGACTTATTTCGCTAAGCATAATACGCTCTAGTTCCATCCATGTCGTCGCAAATGGTAAGATTTCATTTCTTTTGATGGCTGCATAGTATTCCATCGTATATATATACCACCTCTTCTTTATCCATTCATCTGTTGATGGACATCTAGGTTCTTTCCATAACTTGGCTATTGTGGACATTGCTGCTATAAACATTCGGGTACACGTGCCCCTTTGGATCACTACGTTTGTATCTTTAGGATAGATACCCAGTAGTGCAATTGCTGGGTCATAAGGTAGCTCTATTTTCAATTTTTTGAGGAACCTCCATGCTGTTTTCCAGAGTGGTTGCACCAGCTTGCATTCCCACCAACAGTGTAGGAGGGTTCCCCTTTCTCCACATCCTCGCCAGCATCTGTCATTTCCTGACTTGTTCATTTTAGCCATTCTGACTGGTGTGAGGTGGTATCTCATTGTGGTTTTGATTTGTATTTCCCTGATGCCCAGTGATGTGGAGCCCTTTTTCATGTGTCTGTTGGCCATCTGGATGTCTTCTTTGCAGAAATGTCTGTTCATGTCCTCTGCCCATTTCTTGATTGGATTATTTGTTCTTTGGGTGTTGAGTTTGCTAAGCTCTTT